>QFEZ01000267.1:0-22807 GCA_003316425.1 Russula lepida | reverse complement strand
TGCCACCACACTCTTCTCAGATAACCAGGCAGCAATCGCGCTGACTCAAGACCACCAGTACCATGCACACACGAAGCATATCGATGTGCATTACCATTTTATTCGTTGGGTCATCGAGCAGGGCTCCCTGCGCCTCATATACTGTCCGATGGATGACATGGTCACCGACACGCTCACCAAGGCCTTGCCCTCAGCCAAGGTGAAGCATTTCGCCGCAGGACTCGGACTGCACACAAAATGAGGGGGAGTGTTGGAGCAAGCGTGGATTGGAGCACGGAATGGGCAGCTCGGAGCGCCTGTGCAGTGTGACACGTCAGGACACAAGTAGTACCATATAGATTAGTACCGTTCTCTATGTCAATACCTTGGCAGCTCTATATGCGCCACATATCCAGTAGCTGTACCTACATTCCTTAGTTCCTACCATAATACTGGGCCAATAGGGCCCACATCATATATAAACAGCACAGAAATAGTTGATGCTCCCTCAGTTATCATGCCGTACGCATGGATACTGAGGTGAGCTCTCCATACCCACTTACCTACCAATCACGTATACTTACCTAGCCTACATTAGATCGTCTATACAGGTGAATACATACAGTTATTGTGCCATATGCGCGGATACTGAGATTAGATCATCTATACAGATCGTCTATACAGACAATCACGCATGCGTCCGCTTTAGCTCACCCTTATCAGCTTATATCGCTTGCATCATCAATTGCATGTCAGTCACATTCCATGCAGCACCATGCTGCCTTTATAACTCCCATGCTGCTGCCTTTTTCAGTCACATGTCAGCCTGACACAGTTGCATCCCATGCAGCACCATGCTGCCTTTGTAACTACCATGCCACTGCCTTTTTCAGTCAAATGTCAGCCCAACACAGTCACACCCCATGCAGCACTGTGCTGCCTTCATAACCCCTGGCGCCCCACACTGCTGCCTTTTTCAGTCACATATCAGCCCAATAGTTACATCCTATGCAGCACTGTGCTGCCTTTGTAACTCCCATGCTGCTTCCTTTTTCAGTTGCATGTCAGCCCAACACAGTTGTATCTCATGTAGCACCATGCTGCCTTTGTAACCCCCATGCTAGTGCCATTTTCAAGTCCCCATGCTGTGTTTGTCTTTGGGTGATTAGGTCATGGAGTTGGAATTGCATTTAATTGTTGTAGACTCATAGTTACATTGGTTTAATAACACCCTTGTTGACTCTCACTTTTGACTTGTTCAATTGTTCTGACCATTGTCCATGCCCCAAGATGTCCTCCCTCCTAGCGAGCTTTTAAGTGGGCCTCACAAATGTACACTTACTGAGAAAGCAAGGGAGGCTATAGTGGTCACCTCTGCAAAGAGGGTAAGACCAACAGTAGATACAGCACACATGCCACACACACTTCCTCCAAAGCCTCCTAGTCTTAGGCCAATCAGTAAGTTATTATTTTCAAGTTATACTGTACTTATACATAATACATTCAGGATGTGAATTGATATGATCCCTTTCCTGTTCAGTTGATATTGAATGGGAAACTGAAATTGCAAAAGATAAAGACTTGAACAATCCATATTATTGGGCATCCTCCCATGCCTTGACTCCTCTGGAATCCAGCAATGATAATGATACTGAGAAGGTGTTTGAAATCAATGATGAGAATGATAACATCCCAGAGAAGCCTGCTGAAAGTGTGCAAGCAGAGCTTAGTATGCAATCTTCCCTATTACATTGTACTACTCACTGATATTATTTGCCAGATCATCTGGAAAAGGATTGGACATTACCAATCTATGTGTTTTTCAGATCCTACCCTCATATTGAGTATATAAACTAGCATTGAGTCCACATTTTTGAATGTGTGGCATCCCATTGCAAGGGGAAGCATGGCCATGATGTCTGCTGCTTCCTGGACACCGGTGATGTGAAGTCAACAAGTAGTTTGCATTGACATGCCAAACTGTGTTGGGGTGAGGATGTGGTTAGTGCAGCTGACAACACCAAAGATTTGGACAGAGCATGCACCATTCTGGCCAAATTGGGGTTGAAGAGAAATGGAAGTATAACTGAGGCTTTTGAATGCCCTGGGAATGGACAAATCACCTATTCACATTATCAGCACACATACACAGAAGTGAGGTAAGTTCTGTACAATGTACCTTGATTCCTGTTAATGTGTCCTCAGGACTGAGATCATTTGGTGGATTGTGGAGAGCAAACACCCATTTTCAATAGTGAAGGATCATGGATTTAAGGTGCTGATGAAAACTGGTTGTCCTGAGTATCATCTGCCTTTGCTGGCAACAGTTGCTTGAGACATGTATTTGTTATGATAAGACCTTGTCTGGCAGATATGTTGAGGGTGAGCTCACCAATGTGACCCTTGATCTGACACTGACTATTATGCACAGACCCTTGATAGTAGCCTTAACTTTGGAACTGATGCATGGACTTCACCTAATGGCCAAGCATACATTGCCATCACCATGCATTTTGAGAGGAGGGGTGTTGCTGAGTCCCTGCTACTTGACTTTGTGGAGTGTGCACAGTTGTATACTGGGGTTACCCTAGCAGCGACACTTGTGAAGGTCCTAAATGACTTTGGTATCAGTGACAAGGTATGCTGGAAAAAAAGAAGAAACACATACTGTCTAATCTGTTACAGATCTTGTCCATAACATGTGAGCCCATGACACAGAACATGTTGTAGTAGTTGGTAGAACCCACATGCAAATTGACCCATGATTTTGTGAAAGCCCAGATGGGCCCATTAAGAAAAATATGGGCGAATATTTTGAGTTGGCCCACTGTCATAATTTAATGAGGATGCTGCTAATACATTGGGATGGGCCCATTGCATTAGTGGCTGCTGCTGCTGCCAATAGCTCTGTTTTGGCCCACTATTTTTGGGAGACAATGCTGATGCCCTGGGATGGGCCCATTGCATATGCAGACATTGCTACCAATTACTTCACTTGGGCCCATTATATTTCTGGAAGGTGCTGCTGATGCACTCAGATGGGCCCATTGCATTAGTGTATGCTGCTGCTGATTACTTTGCTTGGGCCCATTATATTAGCAGATGATGCCGATGATTGCTTTGCTTGGGCCCATCAGATTTCTGGGGGGCACTGCTGATGCATTTGGATGGGCCCATTGCATCAGTGTATGCTGCTGCCAATTGCTTTGCTTGGGCCCATCAGATTTCTGGGAGATGCTGCCAATGCACTTGGATGGGCCCATTGCATTAGTGGATGCTGCTGCCAATTGCCTCACTTGGGCCAATCAGATTCCTGGGGGGCACTACCAGTGCATTTGGATGGGCCCATTGCATCAACAGATGCTGCTGCTGATTACTTTGCTTGGGCCCATTATATTTTTAGAAGGAACTGCCGATGCACTCAGATGGGCCCATTGCATTAGTGAATGCTGCTGCCGATTGCTTCCCTTGGACCCATCAGATTCCTGGGAGGTGCTGCCAATACATTCGGATGGGCCCATTACATTAGTGTACGCTGCTGCCGATTGCTACGCTTGGGCCCATCAGATTTCTGGGAGGCACTGATGATGCATTAGGATGGGCCCATTGCATTGGCAGATGCTACTGCCGGTTGCTTCGCTTGGACCCATCAGAGTTCTGGAAGGTGCTGCTGATGCACTCAGATGGGCCCATTGCATCAGTGTATGCTGCTGCCAATTGCTTTGCTTGGGCCCATCAGATTTCTGGGGGGCGCTGCTGATTCATTCAGATGGGTCCATTGCATCAGCGTATGTTGCTGCCGATTGCTTTGCTTGGGCCCATCAGATTTCTGGGAGGCACTGACAATGCATTCAGATGGGCCCATTGCATTGGTGGATGCTACTGCCGGTTGCTTTGCTTGGGCCCATCAGATTCCTGGGAGGCACTGCCAATGCATTCAGATGGGCCCATTGCATCAGCATATGCTGCTGCCGATTACTTTGCTTGGGCCCATTATATTTCTAGAAGGTGCTGTTGATGCACTCAGATGGGCCCATTGAATCAGTGAATGCTGCTGCCGATTGCTTTGTTTGGGCCATCAGATTTCTGGGAGGTGCTGCCAATCCACTCAGATGGGCCCATTGCATCAGTGGATGCTGCTGCCATTTGCATTGCTTGGGCCCATTTGATTCCTGGGAGGCACTGCCGATGTACTCAGATGGGCCCATTGCATCAACGGATACTGCTGCCGATGGCTTCACTTGGACCCATCAGATTCCTAGGAGGCACTGCCAATGCACTCAGATGGGCCCATTGCATTAGTGGATGCTGCTGCCAATTGCTTTGCTTGGGCCAATCAGATTCCTGGGAGGCACTGCCAATGCATTCGGATGGGCCCATTGCATCAGTGAATGCTGCTGCCAATGGCTTTGCTTGGGCCCATCAGACTCCTGGGAGGTGCTGCCAATGCACTCAGATGGGCCCATTGCATCAGCGGATGCTGCTGCCATTTGCTTCGCTTGGGCCCATCAGATTCCTGGGAGGTGCTGCCAATGCATTTGGATGGGCCCATTGCATCAGTGTATATTGCTGCTGATTGCTTCGCTTGAGCCCACCAGACTCCTGGGAGGTGCTGCCAATACACTCAGATGGGCCCATTGCATCAGTGGATGCAGCTGCCAATGGGTTCGCTTGGGCCCATTTGATCCCTGGAAGGCGCTGCCGATACACTCAGATGGGCCCATTGCATCAGCGGATGCTGCTGCCAATGGCTTCGCTTGGGCCCATCAGATTCCTGGGAGGCACTGCCAATCCACTCAGATGGGCCCATTGAATCAGCGGATGCTGCTGCCATTTGCTTCACTTGGGCCCATCAGATTCCTGGGAGGTGCCGCCAATGCATTTGGATGGGCCCATTGCATCAGCGTATGTTGCTGCCGATTGCTTCACTTGGGCCCATCAGATTTCTGGGAGGTGCTGCTGATGCACTCAGATGGGCCCATTGCATCAGTGGATGCTGCTGCCGATTGCTTTGCTTGGGCCCATCAGATTTCTGGGAGGCACTGCTGATGCATTTGGATGGGCCTGTTGCATTAGCATATGCTGCTGATGATTGCTTTGCTTGGGCCCATCAGATTTCTTGGAGGCAAGGCTGATGCATTCAGATGGGCCCATTGCATTAGCATATGCTGCTGCCGATCACTTTGCTTGGCCCATCAGATTTCTGGGAGACACTTCCGATGCACTCAGATGGGCCCATTGCATTGGTGTATGCTGCTACCAATTGCTTCCCTTGGACCCATCAGATTTCTGGGAGGCACTGTCGATGCATTTGCATGGGCCCATTGCATCAGTGGATGCTGCTGCTGATTGCTTCACTTGGGCCCATCAGATTTCTGGGAGGCACTGCCAATACATTTGCATGGGCCAGTTGCATCAGCTTTTGCTTCTGCCAATTGCTTCGCTTGGGCCCCATCAGATTTCTGGGAGGTGCTGCCGATGCATTTGGATGGGCCTGTTGCATTAGCGTATGCTGCTGACAATTGCTTTGCTTGGGCCCATTATATTTCTGGAAGGCACTGCTGATGCACTCAGATGGGCCCATTGCATTGGCATATGCTGCTACCAATTGCTTCACTTTGGCCCATCAGACTTCTGGGAATTATTGCCGATGTGTTTGGATGGGCCCATTGTATTAGTGGATGCTGCTGCTGATTGCTTCACTTGGGGCCATCAGATTTCTGGGAGGCGCTGCTGATGCACTCAGACGGGCCCATTGCATTAGCATCTGCTGCTGCCAATTTACTTTGCTTGGTCCCATCAGATTTCTGGGAGGCACTTCTGATACACTCAGATGGGCCCATTATTTTTCTGGGAGGTGCTGCCCATGTGCTCAGATGGGCCCATTGCATTAGCAGATACTGCTGCTAATACCTTTGCTTTGGCCCATTATATTTTTGGGACATGCTGACGATGCCCTTGGATTGGCCCATTACATCAGTGGATGCTGCTACTGATGGCTTTGCTTTGGCCCATTATTTTTTTTGAAGCACTGCCAATGCCCTCAGTTGTGCCCATTCTATGATATGACCCAGCTGTGCTCGATTGTTAGCATTTTTTGCCAGCAGTTTCCAGATGCAAATCCTTATAAGCATTACTGTTCTATGGGATACTTATTCTTGCTTCAAGAGCCAAACACACAGCATGACATCCATCACAGGCACCTCTATACTCGATGAAGCACTTGTGTGCATTGGTCAAAGAGTTGCCTCCATTCTTGTTCAATCTGCCAATCAAGATGAAAATTATATCGCTAGCTTACACAATGAAGTGGTCTGCATTTCTTAGTGCTAAAGAGTGTATAGAGCCAAGTTAATTAATGATCTGGGCTAGCTCACTGCATCTTGGATTACTGGCCTACTGGCATTAAGTGGCAGCTCCCCTGAAGTGCCCAAGCCTGTCAAGGTCGCATTTCGTAGCTTCAAGGACATTAAAAACCCAGGATCATATGTAGCATCCAACAAAAGCATGCTACTCCAGGCCACATACAAGACATCAGTCGATTCAAACTTCAATCTCACAGAATGGTGGAAAATTGCAGAAGGTGAAAAGTTGGGCAAACCATTTGATGTTGGTGAGGAGTTGGTGGCAGGGTTGCTGCATGTTCTAGAGATGGTGAGTGCCTTATTTCATACATAGCCCTCAAATTGATCAGGGATACAGAGGCAAGCCAGTGTGGGGCTTCATGCCAGGACCTGTGAACGTCTCAAAGAAGCATCACAACAGCATCGCGAAATTGAAGAGCATGTTGATGCACTCAAATCATGCTTAGAGAAAGAATATCACTGCTTGATTGACAATGCTGACAGCCTGGACAATATAGATAGTTCTCATGGGAAGTAGATAGGTGGCATTTAACTAAGAGAAAATTTAAATTTCATTTGTCTCCTTATTTGAGGACTGCTTTGAGTTCTCTTGGTACTCAGCTGCTACCCTTTCTAATTTGGTCAAAAGTTCCTTCCAAAACCTCATATCTCTGGACACTTTCCTCTGCACCATTTCAACATATTTTTTGGCTTTTGTAAGCCATTGTCAATCAACTCCCTTTGGAAGATCCTACACTACATTTGCTGAGACTGATCAGATAGCGATCATGGTCACCTTGCGCATAAGTTCATCGATAATAGGTTTCAATTGGGTCACATTTTTTGGGACCCCACTAATACCTTCGATGTGCTCAGATGAAGATAAAGATCTGCCAGGGCTCTCTGTAACTTGTCCCTGACATTGTAGAGAGTCTGATTCTGGCTCACTAAGGAGCTCAACCCCCCTCCTGAAGGCAGAGTGCATCTACAGATATCCAATCAAGGCGATAGAAATGGAATAAGCATAGATGTGTGCACCATCTCTTCGAACTCATAATTGTCTGTCTCTGAGAGGTGTTCTCTTTCTGGAATTCCACCTGTAGATGGCAGCATGTTGGCTGATCTGATTCCTGAAGACACTAAAGTGGGCATGACATCATTGGTGCACAAATATGCACAGGCACGCAAGGACATAGTCTGGCCTGCAAGCCCAAAATGGAAAGATATGCTGCCAATTAGCTTTTTCTGGCCCACTTCGGGTGCTGCCAATCAACCACTGATGCCAATGCCGATATTGATATCAGAGGCTCCAGGGGGCACATTGGGAGCTGCCGGTGAATTCACAGGAGCACCTGAAGCTGCCGAGTAAATGCTGAACTACCCCCTTCCTTTGTTTGTTAACAATGTCGACATCCAACTCTAGAGAAGCTCTGGATTTGACCAAGGATGAAAGTATTCTCCATCACCATGTGGCTATAGTCAAAAAGGATCTAGAAGCATACCATGCATGTTCTAGGTCTAGGGGCCAAAACAATTGGTTGTGTTTATTTAAAGATCACCTGGCACACCTTATTCTTATAATCCACCTCTATAAGCCATTCTCAAGCTCATCCAGGAAAAATCAATCTCAGTGCCCATTGCAGAAACCCAGAGCACACCATTTGCATTCATCTGTTATTATTGAGCCTTACCAAGATGGTCAATGCATCTCACACAAATCCAAACATAAGCACCATCTCAGAGAATGATGAAAGGGCATTGAAAAGTAAATTTTATACTTCACCCAGCACATTTCCACTGCTGGAAATACACTCCCCAGGCCAAAATGGTCGGTCTCTCCTCTTCAATCAATATGACTATTCTCTCACATTGGTAGCTGGCTGCTGAATATGCATGGCATCTTCCCCTCAAAATGACTCAGGGGGGGAAGGCGATGCCGCTCAAGGCAATTTGGTAATAACATCCCACACCCTGGAAGACAATTTAGCACATATAGGCAGCACACATCCGAGCAAACCTAACAAAGGGAGGAAGTGTTGACATGCTTCTTCAGGGGCTGTTCAAGGAAATCTCTCAAACACTTGTGGTCCAAAGGCAGCTCAGGTGATACGCAGAGCCAAGGGAAAACAGGCTCAGAAGTCCAATTCATGGGATATTAATTCTTCACAACTAGAAGGAAAGTCCAACAAATCCTTCCATGGTGGTGGAGATTGGGAGGCGGAGCCAAGTATGTTTGCTGGAATTCCTGTTTGGTACTTCACTGATGAGATGCGCTGTATGCCAAAGGCATAGGTGATAACATGACCCTGGTCAAAGGCCTCAAAAATGAGGTCCAGGCTCTGAAAGACAGGTGTGATATCCTCAAGAAGATGGTTAAGGACCTACAATCTATGTGTGATATGCATGAGAAGATGCTTGAGACATTTTGGCAGCACATTGTAAACCTTCATTGGGACTGGGGAACGTTGGATTTGAGCTACCAAGGGGAGGAGTTTGAAGTTATGCCATAGAGTTTATAATAATGAAGTGAAGCTGCCTCTGATATGCTTGAGTAGCACTGAAAACACTCTGCTCCAGTGCAATACCCATTGGGCAACTCTCCTGCCTACTATGGGCCACTGCATTGCAGTTACATTGGCAGTATTACAAGCAGAATATTATGGGTCCACACATTCAATGGGCCAAAGCCATTGGCAATAGCACCTGCTAATGCAATGGGCCCATCCTAGGGCATCAGCAGTGCCTCCCAGAAAAATAATGACCCAAAGCGAAGCCATTGGCAGCAGCATCTGCAATGCAATGGGCCCATCTGAAAGCATCGGCAGCACCCTCCAGAAATCTGATGGGCCAAAGTGAGGCCATCAGCACCAACATCCACTAATTCAATGGGCCCATCCGAATACATTGGTAGCACCTCCCAAAAAAATAATTGGCCAAAGCAAAGCAATCAACAGTAGCAACCGCTGATGCAATGGGCCCATCGGAGTGATTGGCAGCACCTTCCAGAAATCTAGTGGACCAAAGTGAAGCTATCAGCAGCAGCATTTGCTAATGCCATGGGCCCACCTGAGCACATCAGCAGCGCCTTCCAGAAATTTGATGGACCAAAGTGAAGCCATCGGCAGCAGCATCCACTAATGTAATGGGCCCACCTGAGTGCATTGGCAGCGCCTTTTAGAAGTATAATGGGCCAATGTGAAACAATTGGCAGCAGCATCTGCTATGCAATCAGCCCATCCAAGTGCATTGGCAGTGCCTCCCAGAAAACTAATGGGCACAAATAAAGCTATCAGCAATAGCACCTGCTAATTCAATGGGCCTGTGATGGGGAATCTGAACAACTTCCTAGAAAAATAATGGGCCAAAGTGAAGCTGTTGTTCAAACTACTGTATAGGCCATTGCGACCCCATTGGCATCAACTCTACATGGATTCTATCTGCCCATACATAGAAATCATCAATGTAGTTTATTAATAATTGGAATTCAGGCCCATGCAAGAGCTCATGAAGATCACGCCTACCACAATGGGCTGCTCTAAGCTTATCGGCAGGGAACAGTTTATTCATATCAAGGGCTCATGTGAGAACTTTGCAGAATTAATACAGCACTGTTGATCACACAAACATTGGCGGCTAATAAAGAAATTTAAGCGAATCTATTGGAATGAGGCTGTATGACTTTAGCAAAATCAGGAGGGGGGTGGTTCTTAAGCAAATCATTAAACCTGGAATCTGCCTGCATAGCCATTGAATGCCACATGGCACTTTGTCTTTCTGCCCATGCAATGTGCCCTGGCTGTGATCAGGACTCAACAAACTTTTGCTTCTCTTGCCAAAGTTGCTCTTGATGTTGGAAAAATCTGACAGCAGACTCCATCTTGACTTGGAGACACTGAAGTTCTTCAATCCACTGTGTCTTTTGAGCTTTTGCCCTCAGCCAATGCACTCGATAAACTGCATTTGAATTACTTGTTGAGCATCTGTCAGAGCACACATAAATTAAAATGCACTTACAGTCATTCATCCATGCTCCGATGTCAGCATCTCTCTGGACATCCATAGACCAAAACCAAGGCAATAATTTATTCCATTGCCCATGCACATCAGGTGCAATTATGGTTGTGTCAATTTTCAAATCCTGGGGCTTCAGGACTTTGTATCAATCAAGGAGAGAGCTGTCGGCACCAAGATCTAGCATTGACTGCCACATGCAATTATACACCCAAGCATGATGCTGAACTGTTGTCTCAACAGCATGTACCTCTGCCCAGGCATGTGTCTTCAGTCTCTGCATATGTGCCAGGCACACATTGTTTCTAAACAGGTAGGATTTATGGCCCAGGGCAATGTGAATGTGATGCAAAGAGTCATTCAGCTGGCCTTCCTATAGGTGCAATTCTGCATTTGCCAGGTCTTCAGCAGCATTCCTATTACACCAGCTGCATCCTAGATGTGAGGGGAGATGCAATAAGATATGCTCCACATTTATGCGGCCATTGGGTAAGCTGCTTCATAGGATCTGCATTTGATGGTGTGCTTCGGCAGCCAAATCATGCCCATTGTCATCTTCTTCCTCACCAATACCATCAAATTCGGCACCAGTGTATACTTCTCTTGCATAGTCATTGCCCCAGGAGTCATCGGCATTGTTGGAGACAGCATGGAGTGTGCTTCCTGCCTGTCTCTGGAATGCATCAATCTTATCTTGGAGCTGTGAGTGCCTCAAGGTGATATCCCTTTTTTGATCCAGCATTGGATGGGACCCAATCTTCCTCACAAGTGATTGAAGCAATAGCCTGTGTATTTTTTGGTATTAAATCAGAAGTCTTACTCAGGAAACTGCTGAAGTCATACTGCATCTCTTGAATTTTCAAACCGCTGGCAAGCCATGCAGCATGTCCCTTATGTTCTGATGCACCTATCTCCTTTTCCATCAATTCAAGAAGTATTTCTGCTTGAGAAGGGACTGAAGCCAGTTGTCAAGCAATATTAAGATAGAATGATCAAACTCACACCTTTCCATCTTGATATTGTAGATGTCCATGACAGTAACATCGTATATGCACTCCTTTTTTGCATATTCCTCGGCAGCCCAAGCCCTGATAGAACCTGTGCTTGCCAATTTGTCTATGTTATCAAATGCTACTGAACTCAGAATTGTCCTAGAGAGCACCTTGCAGTAGCATTTGGATACAGCATTGACTGCATGATCTCTGTGAGCTCTGATGCGGTTGGTACCTGTGAGAGGGAGCCTACCAAGATCAACAAGCTTCTTCCAATTTGAGTCATTCATGTGGTCGTCTATGACCTCCCTTCGATGTGATGTAGACATTCCCCTTGTGCTCCTTGAGATCTCATTCAATGGAGCCCAAAGCATTTCAATCATTTTGCTGTCTATTTGTCAGCCACCTTCAATGAAGCTAGATGAATATCTAGTGAGGCAGGTATCCTGGTGTCCATGGATATGGAAAAGACCGATGCCCAATCTGAGCTCCAGGCCATCAGGAATCTTGAGATGCCTGCTGCTGGCCACCCTGTCCTTCATATGAACACTCCATTGACACATGACATCATAACAAATAAGGGCTGTCTCTATGCCTCCCATGTTAAAGTTCAGGGCCTTGAATATTGAATAGTCCATGTTTTTCTGGCTTTTGGTGCCTCAATTTTCCTGGCATGCTGATAGATATGTGAACTCACACTTCACCCTTTTGAAAATCAACTACTGAATCTGGCACAAAGGTCCCATGTATGCATGCCATAGCCCCAATTCCAGTTGATTCAAGATGGCCACTATGCTTGTTCACATTGTTTACTGTGTGGTGATCATGGCACATTGATCTCTGTCAGAGTGTGAGCAAATAGCCTGCTGAAACACAAGATATAGAGTTACCTGCTGCCTCTCGACTGCTGACTTTAAATGCAACTTGTACGGTTTTTTGCTGACCATAAATCCAGCTCCATCAGAAAGAGGAATGTCATCTTCAGGATTCTTCATCCTCATATGCTCCGCTTGGAAGTTGCCATCCATCATAAAGCCTTGCATAAAAAGGTTTTTGCTGATATAAAGTGTTGGCAGCTTTCAGGTAGCGATGCCTATAGATGCACCTATCCTCATACTCTCTCCAATCTTCAGGGAGGTTGATTCCAGGCTGTGTGCACAAGGCACAGAATATAGCCATTGAACCAGGCTTCGGATCTTCATTTTCACCATACCCAAAACCGAATCGCTTTTGAGTAATGAGAGCTCTCCACTGTCTGCTGACCCTTAGCAGCTCCCAATATCTGTCCTATATCTGCAGATCAATATACTATCAGCAGACATGCTGGCCTGACCCACCGGCACAGTGTTTGGAAATTCATTGCTTGTCAGCCTTCTTAGGTGGCTAATAAACTGACTTGGGGTTGTCTTGCACTCAAGATTGTCCAGGTGGAACTCTTCTAGCACTTGAAATGTAAATGCTGTCTGGGGATTTTGAAAGGTGGCCAGAAAGAGTCCTGCCACCATCAGCTGCATGTTGCGCTCGGGAGCATTGGGGCAGCAGCACCACCTAACACCAATCTCATGGAATCCAGATCTATCAATAATGGTAATTACTGGGTTGCCATCCTTGTCTGTTTTTCCAGGTTTTGAGCTGCTGAAGCCAAGTTGAGATGCACCCTGTTGGACAGCTGCTGGATATTCATCCGCTAGTGTGTCATCGCTGGTACTCTCATGTTCTTCCTCATAGTTGAGATCCATCTGTAACTACATTTTAAATGGAAGTAGAGCATAAAAGGCTTAATGGTGCACAATTTGATTCGGGCATGGATCTCCAGAGTGCCCAAATTGCAAGCACACTCCAACGTCTCGCAACCATGATGGCATGAAGTATCATCCTACCCATTTTTGAACTCTGTGAAAAGGAAGCAGCTGATGCACCTCTCAGCAGCACTCCTTGCAGAGTACAAGTGCAGGAAAGCAGTCAGAGCACCTCCACTCAAATGGAGCAGACTTGCAGCTCTGGCATGTGGTGGTCACTGGAACGCCTTCAGAATTGAGGAGGCAGCGTAAGTAAGGGTCAATCTTGGGGAGAAATTCTTCAATGTAGGTGTGCTGGGTCTGAAAGATATGTGAGATTTGCTGAGGAAGGGAATTAGGGTTGCCTTACTCTCTTTTCACTAGGGGGAATGACCAACTCCTCCATGCAGAATGACTCATCAACATCCATGGGCTGGGGAGCAATTTCACCCTGCAGCATATCATTGTTCTCTGATCTTGGCCATCTACTAGCCCTTTTTCTTGGCTTTGGTTGACTTGCTGTGGCACTTACTTCTACTGGGACATCTCTGATCCCTTGAAAGTGCACCTGCGTCTCCCATTCTATCACTTTAGCTTTTGATTTTGCCCTGTGGATATTCAGGGGCTTTACAATGTCAAAGTTCTGCAGCATGAAAAAATGGGATGGGCTGCATTTTCTTCACTTCATTATAACAAGAAGTGATGCCTCTAATTGATGTTTCTGGGGCTTCAAGGGGCTGGAGACCAGGTTTCATATTGAAAAATTAACTAATTGGAGTGGGCGGTGCCTCATGTGGCATTAGGCGCTGCTGGCAGGTTTGGCACTGGCAGGTTTGATACGTGCAGGTTTGATATGTTAAGACTGGTAGCGCCTGATGAGCAACCCGTGGCTGAGCTTTTACAAACCAATTTCTTAGCTATATCTATGCTGACTATAAATGACAAAGGTAGAAAATGTGAATTTGTAAGAGGTTTTAGCATTACCAGCCATAATGCTGGTGAAACTTTCTCAAATTAACTCTGCAAAGATGGTTGAAGCAAGGAAATAGCATGCAGTATTGGACTCACATACCCTCTACCTTGCCATACAAGTGCACCATCAATCTTCGCACATGTAGTAGCATGCTTGGGTTGCTGTACCAGTTCCCATTCTGTCTTTCAACTCCTTGAAGTCCTGCTGAGCCTTTTCTTCCTTCTTAATTATGCTTGCAGTGCATTGGGGATCCACGGCTCTTGAACATGCAATAAACACACATTCATAAACCCTTGATGTCTATGTGAAAACTGAATGGCCAGAGAGGAAAAGACGCACTGGGAAGGGGTAGTTGTCAAGGGTTGTGATGGCCTCTCCATTTCCACAAGCAACTGCTTTTTTACATGCTGTTCCTCCAGCAGCTGTTGCTCTGCTTTGCTAACCTTCTGATGCCCTAGAGCTTGCTTCTGCCAAGCATATTCTTGCTGGTAAGCTTGGAGCATTTCTTGGTTTCTAAAGTTTCATTATAGAGCTGAGTGAACCAGAGGCCTAAGTGTTGATGCTATAATGTTCACTTACCTCTGATAATATGATGGTTTTTTCATGCTCATTGGCAAGATGGAAAAGTGATTGTCAATGTTTTTTCGCAGCAGATGTGCCCCTTGCGGCAAACTCGGCAACAGGTCTGCCATTAATTCAGGGCCATTGCCAACCTGCTTCATCGGCAGCTTCCAGATTTAGGTCCTCTACCCAGATCTGCCAATAATGTAATTTTATCCAAACACTGCCTCCAAATCTTGGCAAGATAATCATAGTGACAAAATATACACCATGTCCCTAGTCAAAACAAAACAGCATAACTCACACTGTGTGGCTCAACCAGCTTGGAAAGTTCAGCATATGATGCCTAGAAGTGTGGAATAAGCATGCCCCAATAACATGGCAGAAATTCTGATTGAACTGAATCAAAATTGCTTTGCCTAATTAGCCCAGAGCGTTTTTTTGAGCTGCTGAAAAACATAGGGATGCTGTGCTCACAAAACATTGCACCGTTGGATAAGCTGCCAAGGACATAGGCCATTCACATTGGGAGGGCCCCATTACACTACTACATTTTGCTATCTATTTGGTGTTTCTGTTTGGCTGCTCTAAAGAAAGTCTATTGGGAGGATTCTCAAAAGAACTGGACATGGTCGCTATATGAGATTCCATGCATGTAGTGGCAAGGAAAAGGCAGAACTGGTACTTTTATTAATGCCCCAAATATTTAGAATATTTCGGCAGCTTAGGTGAATGAGAATTTATATGCAGGATTCTTAATGTCAGTGGAGCACTGATTCACTTCACTTGGAGATGTGTGTGCCAGAAGGTTTCATGCCTGGCCTACACTGCACTCTATGTCAATTGCAATATGCAATACCCGGTGTGCATCCAATCGCTTTGCTGTAATGACTACCACTCCATGTATGCCATCTCTCATAAAAATTTCATGGCATACTCTACCTCCTTCAAAACTGGGTGCTGCCTATTCCAGTACATTTCCTAATACTCTCACTACCATGCCAGGGCCATACTATGGAGATATCCCAGGCCAAATCTTTCGGAGTATTTGGCAGGTTAGACATTATAATAATATGCAGGACCCTTTAGCTTTGTAACACCATTTTACTTTGCTCTAAATAATGTGGCATTCAAGCATTTATGTCTCGCCTGCATCGCATTCTATGCTACTCATAATATTTAGTATACATCCAATCGCTCGCTGGCACATTCACCCATTCATGCACATTGTTCCTCATGAAGTAGGCATAGCATACTCTATCTCCTTCAAAACTGGGCACTGCATGCTCCAGCACACTTCCTGATATGCCAATCACCGTGCCAGGGCCATACTTCAGAGTGACCCCAAGGCCTGGCAGCTTCAAGTCACAATTTCGGTACCTTCCTAATGTCACCAGCATGTCATACCAATTGATTCGTGAGCTTCCATCCTGGTGTAGTGGAGTAGAGTGATTGGAAATGATGGAAACGCTGCTGAAAATGGATGCCCATTGGCTAAGTACATCCTGAGGGTCTATCTCAGGAGTATCTCTTAGGCACTTGGCGGTCTGCCAGCCTGCATCATAAAGCTGAGGGTGAATTACTGTGAGGATTGTGCTCAAAATTGCATTGGACTCTGAGACTGCATCTAGCCAGTCCAATGCAGCAGGCGAACCAAAGCTTGCAGAGGCCTGTGGGTGTTGTTGCATGGTTGCCTAATTCAGAATAAGCTGCCAAGGAATAGATTACATGTGCTGAGGTGCTCACATTATGGCCTAGTTGAAACCATGCAGGTGATAAATTTACCAAACCCTGAGGGCCCTCTCCTGAGTGAAAATATTTCTGATCATTGTGCCAAGAGCTGCTGCCTTGCAACATTCCTAGCAATGGAAGCAGTTTTCCTTGCGCCATCAACATTGCACTCTGAGAGGTGTCAGGTTTTCTGCTGTGATTGCCAGCCGCCAATTGGACAGAGTGAATAAACTCACCTGTCTAGAATTGGTTAAGATTCTGGGAAGGTACCAGGCCATAATAATGCCCTGCATGTCAACAATAATGCATGGCATTGAGGTGGTGACTCCATTCAGTGGGGGATATTGCCGTTTTAGGGAGGCTTCCCTTTTATTTGATATCTTAGTTCCTGACAGTGTAGATTTTCTCAGCAGCCTCTCTGCATAATGGGTAACATCCCACCCCACCGTTTCTGACGATGAATGATCAGTAGGTTAAGATGCATGCTTTATTCTACTGACTGCAGTTAAAAAATGCCTGCACAAGGAGGGCTGCGATTATGTCAAGCTCTGATGCTAGGGCTACTGGAAGCATCAGGGGCTGAGCCAGTGGTGTCGCAGAGGCACCTGACAAGTGCACATTTAGCCTATTTTGGAATTTGGCTCTGAGGTATTTTGCGCAGAGATGTGAAAGGCTTAAAGGAGTCAGCGCTGGAGTTTGAGATATATGGCTAGTCTGCATTTTCTGAGCATTATGAAGGCTAGTGGAAACAAAAGGGTGCCAAAATGCGCAAGCGCTCAGGCCCCTTGGTTGCCAATAAGCAAACCCATGCTGCCAATTGTCACATGCAGGCTACCAATCAACAGACTCAGGCTGCTGAGGAACTAGTTCAGAAAGTGAAATATGGGCACAACCCCCAGTTCTCAACGTGTTAGCCCCCTTTCAGCACTCAAGTCCAAATTTTTCCCCTAGCCCCCCCACATGACCACCCAAAGTGGGATGATGCAACTTGACTTCTTTGGCGGGCCTGCATGGCCAAAAGATAGCTCTTCCGACTTTAACTCTGATTCTCCACCAGATAGCCCTGTCTTATCTTCAGGCTATGAGTCAGTGATATCTGAAGATCTGGATTTATATAAAGCTAGGTGCATATGCTAGTTGCTCATTAAATCCCATGGTTAAAAATCAAGGATATCTAGGCCAGGAGTGGCGTTGACAGATGAGCAAATAGGTGAGTTAAATGGGTGTGTCAACAAGTTCTGAGCTGCCCACTATGAGGCCTGGGAGGAGATTGTTGAGGACTTTCTTGGCAGCTTCAAGAGCACCTGCTCTCAATGCATCAGATTTGATACAGTCATCGTAAAAACAGTGCGTGCACCATCGGCAACACTGGGCTGCTCTCACATATATCTAGCTTATTTGCCAACACCTCTATGGTGAGGTCAAGCCAGCAGCAAAGAAATCTGCTCTGAAAGCCCAAAGCCAGAGGGTTGAAAAAAGGTGTGCCTACTATTTACTCATTGAGCATGGTAATTAACAGCACATCACATATCTAGCCAACAAATTGCATTAACAGATGAGCAGATGAGCATGTTGGAAGGGTTGATTTCCAAATTCTGAGCTGCTGACCCTGATGCTTGGGAGAAGATGGTCAAAAAGGCTGCCGACTGCATCAAGAGCACATGGACCGAAGAAATGGAATCTGATAAAGATGTGGTGATAAGTGTACATGACCTCTCAACTGAATTGGGCTATTCTCAGTTGTCTCTAGCTTATTCACAAACATCTGTATGGCAAAGCTAGAAAGGGATCAAAGAAATCGGCATTTGAAACCCGAAAATGGTCATACTTTGACATTTTGACTGCTATGCACTGCCAACAAATACATCAGTTGGCCTTGGAGAGTTCACAAGACAGGCCAGGATCAATGCGCTACATATGCAGCTTCAGTAAAGCTCGCCATCAGGTTGAGCAGCAGTTGACTGATCAGCAGTGCCAAAAGTACAAAGCATTGGCAAAGGAATGGTCTGAGGCAAAACTACCCCCAGAAATGCAGAAGCGGTATTCATGTGGCAATAAATCTAGCAGATTTGAATCAACTAATCCCCCCCACTAGTATGATGAACAAGCATGGACCAAGGGCCATTAAGGAGTTCACATCTTCAGCATATAACCAGTTTGGGATGTGCATGGTCATTCTCGCAGCCTTCATCAATGCTGAAGGAGATCCTTCAATAACACTGTGAGTATAAGACTCTATTTATACATGCCTCTCTCAATCTCAAATAGCTTCGATTATAATGATCAAAACAGTGGAATGTCTTTCAAGGTGTGTCATAAAAACTGGAGGCAGTACCAAATGCTGGAAGATTTCTCAAAATGGGGTGGCAAGTCCCTTGGTGAGAGTGTATTCCACCTCAAGGAAAATTGGCTAATGTGCCACATTTTAGGGTTCACAATGACTGACCGCAGTGAGGATGAGTCGGAAGGAAGGAGAAGGACCCCGGAAACTAAGCTAAGGTGGAACAAAGATGGTTACCTGATGCTAGTGAACTGCACGGGTTGACCCGTAGAAACCCGTGCCCTTTCAAACGAGCCCAAGAACATCGAAATCAGTGCAGAAATGACTGAGATATGGCTCAAACAATGTTTTGACCATATCTCAGTCATTTCTGCACCAATTTCGATGTTCTTGGGCTCGTTTGAAAGGGCACGGGTTTCTACGGGTCAACCCGTGCAGTTCACTACCTGATGCTGCCGAATATTGAAGAGATCAAGGGCCATGAGCTTTTATACAAAAAACAGCTCATTGGCAGGTTTGTTGGCGACATATATAGTCAGTCAGCTGCTGGTTCTTACTGCTGATTCAGTCACTTAACTGATTTTCAGACATCTCTATTGGTACAAAGAAGGCACGAGTCCCTTGGACTGAGATTCAAAGAGACAGAGATAGTTACATTAGGCCAAAGTACTTGCCTGAAGGGGTGGCTCTCAAACAGTACTATCACCTTCATCTGGAGGACACCAATTCTATACTAGCGCACTGGGCACAGAGGCAAGCCACTGGTAAGGTTCCATTCTGCTTCAGAAAGATGGCCAATGCCATTCAGAACAATGAGAGCACCTCAGAAGAAGACAATGCTGATGCCGATATGGTGCCAGGTAAAGAAGCAGAAGAGGATCTGTCTGACAGTGATGATAGCCAGACAGAGGGTCTAACATTACAAGAAGATGGGTGTAACAGTAACAACAGTTTGACTGAGCCTGGTCAAAACCTCAGCAATGCTGCCAAGAATCGAAACTAGGGATCGGCACGGGTAACCCGCAGGTACCCTCAAGCTGACCCGTACCCGTACCCAGACCTACCCGTACCTGTGACCTGCGGGTTTTGAGCCATGGGTCTGTCTTTTTTTTTTTCGAGTCGTGTTTAGCGCACATGCACAGATTCCATATTGTGTACAAGTATCTACTACTAAATATTGTCCCAACCATCTTCGAGCTCCTGCTCCTCATTCCCCTCAATGTTGTCAAGAGCAGTGACAGCTAAAACATCAGTATCTTTGACCAGTCCCAGCAAACTCCAACATCCCAAACAAATCAGCATGCAAGTTGATTGTGCTGACAGCTGACCACAGACATGAGAAAGTACAAGGCGGCCACGGCTAAATACTCACTCTACATCAACAGATGTTGCTAATAAAATGTTGTTTGAGTTTATATAGAGGCATTTGAAGCATAGAAGAACATACCTGGGATTGTCAAATAGTCAAGCGCCATGCACAAAAGGTAGGGATATGTTGCACGGTGCCCATGCCACCATATCAGCACATCCTCGACCGCTTCAGGATCTGTGCTAAGGTACCTGTCAAGCTCATCACGTAACTCATGTTGCTTGGGGGCACCAAGTGAGGGGAGGTCGTCGAACATATTTGATGGTGCCGATGACTGGAAGTGTCTGTTATGCCAGAGCTTACTTGAAGCAGTTTGTTCATACCTTTGTTCCAGCAATTAATGTGGCCACAGTGGGATTGTCTTCATCTTGAGCACCTTTGACTCCTCCTGTTTATAAGATCGTTCGAATGTGTCACATACCAATTCCTTTGCTGTCTCAATCCACTCTTGTTCCCAGCCAGCTGTTTGAAAGTATATGAGCTTATGATGTGGGTGTAAAACTAAATGATAAGATGAGAAAGGTTCGCAAATAAAATATGAGCCACATACCCATAGCAATGTGGTACACCTCTGATAAATCTGTCAGCGAATAGTAGTGGTTCAGCGTCTTTTTGCTGAGTCTGAGAGATGCTTTGATGGCTGGGGAAAGGATTCGTTCATGACCATGGGAAGTGAGCTTGTCATTGATGAAGTCCATAGTGGGGATGACAGTAGCAAGGTTGGGTGTTGAACGCAAGAAGAACTGCGTCGCATCTTTCAAGACCTGCATGCATGATTGACTCGATGAGTCAGCATTCCATGGATTGCGGACACACTTGCCTTGAGGATGTCGCACAATTGTCTTGCGATAGTCCATTCCCTCTCACTCATTTCATAGTTTCAGAGCTCATTCTGCCTGTCTGCTGTCAAGATGTCAATTGCCTTGCAATACTCTAGGGCAAAATGCAACATGTCATAGGTCGAATTCCAACACGTTGTCACATCATGAGGGATGATTCGATCCTTCATCTTGAGCTCCCCCAGCAGTCATCGCCATGATGGCAGGATGATTGTTGAGGAATTTATGACCTTGAAGGAAATCTTTCAAAGCTGGAAGCAGGTGAGTATACAGATTCTTACATGTCAACATCACTGATATCTTACCTTGACTAGAACCAGTTTTACTGGATGGATATCATCCTCGACTTGTTCGTGTTCAGTCGGGGACAGCAGCATCATCTCATCAACCCATCCTTCGACATCATTGTTACTTTCATCCCCCATGTGCATGTCATCATGGATTTGATGTTGTCCCAACAGATCCTTGGTGTGTTCATTTTCAAGATCAACATCTCCTGCCAGGTCATGCAATTCCTGTTCTGCCTCATTGAGATGTTCATCATCTCACTTTTTCTGTACGTCAAATTGTCTTATAATGGATTTTGTCATAGCCCGTTCCTCAAGCGCCCTACCAGAATGGCGTCAAGTACAGAAGCAACGCGGAGCGCCCAAGATAGGCGCTGGTAGTGGATCAAACGGATCAAAGGTCAGAGCGCCCATCAGAGCGCCCAAGCATCGGAACAATGGAGCGCCCGTCGGAACGCCGAAGATTAGCGCTGACAAGTCGTATGACAGCCATCAAGTAATGTGCGTGATACCGTTCCCAAGGATGCAACGCAAAAGGAATAGGCCATGGAATTCGGCCTAAGGATCAAGAGTACACCTGGGCCATACGTCATTCTTACAGGCCTCATGGTACAATCCTCTATTCTTATTGGACTTGCATCTAGTATTATACGATCCATCCCGCTATGCTTATTGATCCCTTTGTTACTGGACAATAATCCTTTTATGCTTACTATTCGTTCTCACTGCGCTATCTATTGGTTCACACACGTTAACCCTTTATGCCTATTCGCTTACTTATCATTTGTACACTATTTGGTTCTTCTGTAGTATAAGTACTGACTTGGTTCCGGTCTGTGGACACCAAGTTGGTTCTCCTGTTGAGATCCCTAGTATTGTCTATTCCCTAGGCATCGGAATACTAGCCATTCCTGTTGGTGGACTTCGTAAAGCTTCGAGTCCCTTCTTTATACAGTCAATAGTCCTCATCTCGTCTATTTTACTGTCCTCTGAGCACGATTAGGATCGATCGTGTTGTTCAGATCAAGCGGTGGTAACAGATTTGGTGACCAAATTGACAATATGTAAAAAGCATCACGTGCAGCCAACTTCAGAGAAGTTTGGCAAGATTTTGGCAAGCTCGGCAACCATCACATTGTTACATGATGCATTATCACAAGTAATGCTCAAGATCTGCTTTCAGGTGAGTACTTTGTGATCTAGAACCTGTCTCGACACTTACCTTGTTCTCAATCCCAAATTCCTCTAGAACTTTCGCAAACGCGATCGCCAGGTTGAGTCCAGAGTGAGACTACATAATAACAAGGATGTTAGCAATCAAACCGTCGAATTTTAGGTGTGTAAGTACTTTTGTGAGTTCAATGACATCCAGGATGATGCACAGCGGCTGCCCCTTCTGTTCCAGGTGAACTGTAAGGGCAATAAATGCCCTGTGATTGGGGGATGTCCATGCATCCATTGCGAAGTTCAGTTCGCCATTATACTCCTTAACCCTGGTAAGTCCTCTATCAAGCTCGGGATTCACAACTTTCACTTACTTGTAGCATCCTAGCAATCCTCCAGTGTGTGTGTGCAAACACCATTTGAACATCATGGGCTACTGTTGAAGGTGATGGTATGTAATACCCTGGCTGCCCTGTTTTCATCAGTGATTGAAAGCCA
>QFEZ01000266.1:0-18823 GCA_003316425.1 Russula lepida | reverse complement strand
CTGGCCCCAGGGTGTCGAGAAAGAGGCTTCGGTGCCTCTTCTACCTTAATGATGCCCTGAAGACAATACATGAAGGTTTCAGCTCTACATCCAGATGAAAAGTTCAGTATACAATACCGCACTCGTCAAACGGGTTTTCCCTTTTACGGGACTAGCAACTGCAGCATCTCATTCAAGGCCGAAAATCTCGTCTTCGTCTTCTAACCCTCCTTCATACACTTGCATCGCGCCATCCACGGCACAATTGGGTCTATTGTCGACAATTGCAATGTCCTTGCTGATTACCGATTGGGTCATGAACGAGCCTTTCGTCAACGAAGGAACCTGCTTCAAACTAGAAATTGCTGACCCGGAGGATTTGCGTTTCGACTTGGTAGCAGGAATAAGGCGTGAAGTGTCCGATACCCAGTTTTCGACTCGACTACTGCCAAGCTTGGAGTTTCTGTAGAGAAAATGTCATATGTGGGTGTGGGCATTATCACATCAATGACATATGCAGACTTAGCGGCGCGGGTGTTCCCTTGAGCCCCCTTATCAGCGGTCCGTGGCATGGCAACTTGAACTTGAACTTCATCTCCTTCCCTCAGTCCAGTACACTCCTTGTGGGCAGGTCCACCAGCGTCCCTTGCTTTTGACCGTGAGGTTTTCTGCTTCTTCGCTGCGGGCTGCTCCTCCATCTCTGTATCTGTGTCCGTGTCTGGGTCTGGGTCCAAGCTCCCACCGTGATCACTAGCCGCATGAAACTCTCGGTCCTGACTTGTCGTGTCACTTCCGGCTGGCTCCTCCATTTTGGATTCACTGGGTTCCTTTCCGTACAGAGGTATGGATGTGTGGGTGCTGGCTCGACTTTGACGAGGCCATTGAAGATGCCGTGTAGACCAAGGGGTGACATCATTATCTTCATCCAGTAGTTTCTCTTCGATTTCAGCAACCTTCTTCAGCCTCTGCTCCTTTTTCTCCTGCTTAGCAAGCTTCTCCTCTGCAGCTTTTTTTTGGTGGCCGCGACTTCGACCTTGCTTCGATGTTTTCGTTTTTCACCTTGAGCTTGTAGGCCTGGGTGAGTGTCAGCATTTTTGGTGTGAGTAACAGGACGAGACGACATAGAGGACGAGGGAGGCATAGGCGGTATGGGGGTTCGTTTTCGGTGGCATGGGTATGTTGGTGTCGGAATTGAACTGGGATTGTGGACTCCACCAGAACCTAGGCCTAATACGTACTAGCTAGGAGGACCACTTGATTAAGGCATCTTCTGTCTGGCCCAGTTCATTGTCAAGACCACTCAAACTTGAAGCAGCCTCTGCCTCTGGCGGATTTTTCTCATGCCGCAGCTTGTGCTCACAGCACGCTCCGGTGCACCACTTCGCCTCATGGGCCACTTCATGTGGCCTGCTTAATTTTTGGATTCCCATGGGCCTTGTGCTCACTTCTCGTGTTGTCTACCCACCTTAGTTCACCTTGATTTCCTTTGTGCATGTACCGCCCTGTTTCCTGCTTTACTCACTTGATTACTCAGTGCGTGCACATTCCCTTTCAACACAGAGCACGTGCTGCCGATCCCTACCCGATTATACGCTTCAAATACATGAGTTCTCTTTCACTGTCTTTTCTACCTTACTAACACTTTATTTTGCCTTTGATACTTAGTACCGATCGTCTGTCCCGTGTCATCAACACAACGAGCCCAAAGGCTCTTTTCCTCCTCGCCTAGTCCATCCCCAACCACTCTTATTGTTTCCCATTCACACCCATAGTAGTACTCAAGATCCTCGTTCCATACTATTCCTTACCAGTAGTACAAGGGTATCTTGTGTATTCAACCAGCCTTGTCGTTTCTAAATCATCAGCATTGTCTTGTCATTCCTCCTGATTTTTCGTGCTGTTCCCTTTTCCTTGCATCAACTCTCTTCCACATCCCTTCTGTCATGCTCGCCTTGCTCGACACTATCTCAAACCTGTTCATCGCGCTAGCCTCAGCATCATTCCGGTGGCTACTAGCAGTACTAGAGTCTCCATAGTGCCAGTGGGAGATGCTGTGGAGTAGAACGGCAGGTTGATGACAGGCAATTGAGGTTTGGCAGTAAAGTTTGGTCGTGCCGTTGGCTTTGGATATAGCACTGCTACCTAGGCTGGCGTCCTCCAACTTGAAGTCGTGTGTACTCAGGCTAGTGTTCATTCAATAGTACTAGTATAAATAATGATACTACGTCCTGCAACAACTTGAACATGACACTACTAGTACTGGTCCCATGAAAGCTTGGCAAATATCCTCCAATTGTGTATTGGTCAAATCGGCAAAAGAGGGTCCATACCAGGGGCCCACATATCCTCTACGTTGGACATCATCAACGGGTAATGTGCCTCATCCTTGACCGGAACCAGAACACTGCCCAACTTGGACTTGTGCTCTGTTTGCCCCTGTCGCACATCCCTTGGCACCACGCCCTTGGCATCATGATCAATACTATTCATATCGTACTGTCCACACCAGTCAAAGTTGATGAACTTGACTATACCATCTGCATCAAAAAGAATATTTGGCGCTCGCAAGTCGCCAAAGACATATCCATTACAGTGTAGGTGCACCAAACCTTCCTTGACCTGCGGACGAGCATTCCTCGGTGGTTCGGATGAATTGATGTAATCCATAACGACCATACACATAGGATTCAGGCAAAAGCCGGGGATGCTTTGAGCGGATCTGCCAGTGGGAAAATCATCAGAGGTCCGATTCTCCACTGGCACAGGCTGGAAAGAGCCGCAGTGATGGAGTTTTGGAGCCCACCCTATTTGCGCAAGAAATTTGTGTACTTCTTTTCCATAGCTTGTAACAAATTTGACGACCACACAAGCACCTGTCATGAGGTCCCTATCACTGCTATCAGTGATCTCCGCAAGGTATGTGATGCATGAGGGGTGGTCTTCCAAGGACCTCAGGTACCGAAAGTTAATCAAGGTACCAGTCTCATTGGTGAATGAACTAGGGTATGGGAAGTAGCGGGGATGCGGTTTGTGGGGTTGGAAAGGAGTAGGACTGGGGGGAAGACCATAGAATTTCTTGAGCTTTCTGATACACTTCCTAAGAGCAACAAGGACCCTAGTAGTTTCATAAATTCGGTCATTTTCAACCGTCAATGAGATCGTTATCCACCTCAAATCAGTCAGGCAGTGGACAATAAATTTGTCGGTGAATACGCTGCCCAGAATACTCAACCACGGGCCCCCACCGGCGATCAAGAACATCAGGCAGCAGCACTGCTCACAAATCAACTTTCTCTATTCAGAAGTTATACGTGGGATCAAGACAGATGCAATTATAACCTACTGATGGGTGAATCCAAGAGCGCTTCATGCTGAGACCCACTTGATAACTAGGGTCGCTACCACCCTCCCCTATCTCTCACTTCCATTCCATAAACACATAAGGCGTGCCAGTCCCATTAATCATGATAACACCATCAGGCTTGGATTTGTCAGGATTTGGTGTGGCCTCAATGGTGGCATTCAGAAAGCAGCCGAGCTTGTTGCGTAACGTGTTACGGTAACTATCCTCCTCCCTAAAGACCTCGGAGAGTGTGCACATGAGCTTGTAGACACTAGTGAGATCTTTGCTAGTCAGCTCGGTGGTCTTGGCCTTGGAGAGAAACTCATCGAAAATCAGGTGGAAGATCTGTATGGGGGGGGCGATTGCAGTGATCTTTGGGTCTGAACCTCTCCAACCATCAAATATCATTTGGTTGACATCACCTTGGCTTTTACAATACTGGCCTGATTTGGCTCCCTGTGAGGGTGGCTTCCCTGGGGTTCCCAGTACACTTATATAGCCTATGACTATCTTAGTGAACTCAATTGAGTATAATGGTTCAGACATACGCATATATTCTTTCAATTCCGGGACTACATCCTTTAGCTCATCATCAATTGTGGCACCTTCGTGAACACTTTTGTCTACAAGGTTATCAGAAAAGTTTTCAGGGACAGTAAAAATATGTGATGCACCAAACTTGACCCATAAGAGCAGGATCTGACCTTTTGAGAGTTTAACGTTCTTCGTTATGTAGTCTTTGGGGACACTTTTAAAGGTGTTCCTGTCCTCGATATCGACCTTGCCAAGTACCTCTTTCCATTCATTCATTTGAGTGAGGAGAGTCATTTTGCCTTCTGTCCTCCACACAGTAACCTGAGTGGGATCGGTTCCCAGAAGTGTGTTTGGTGATTGGGAATGAACCCTGGTCCTGAATCTGCCTATGTTCTCATCCTGATTGAGGTTGATGAGATACTCTATGGGCAACCCCATGGCCTTGAGCCCTTGTGAGTCTCTGCTCTCGACGATAAGAGTCCAAATTCCAATGGATGGCATGGAAGGTGCTGTACAACGATGGTGTTGGGGATGGGATGACAACGGCTACAACTCGCATGGAGATTGGATGACACGCATCAGCATGACCCTGGCAAATGTGGCGGTTCTACCAAAATTTTCAAAGCCGAACTGAGACCGTGACGCCACACCACATCAGACTTTTGTTCCCTTTCCCTTCATCACTCTATGCCTGTGACACGCAATGCTCATACTAATACTCATTGCACATCTCCTATTCCAGCTCATTTTCCATGCACCTTTGAAGGTTGTGACCGCACATTTACATCGAAGTCTGGACTTACATGACATTTGTGAGCGTCTCATCAACTCACTGACATGCCTTCCTCACCTTTGATGATCCCTGTTGCCAGCCCAATTTGCCATTCTTCACCTTCGGCCACTTCTATGGCAAGTTCAAATCACCCTTCATCACCTGATCACCAACCACTTCGATGCCCTTTCCCCGAGTGTGGATACCCTGTCAAGACTAGAAGGGGATTGACTCTACACACTCGCGCATTCCATCCACAACATTCTATTGAGCCAGCCAGTCCAGTCTTATCCACTGGCAGCCTGTTGGAGCCTCAAGAAGCAGCAGCCGCAAACTCCATTACTGTGTCAAATCCAGGTCGTCATCCGCTTCCCACCAGCCCAAGCCTCAGTCCTCTTCATCATAGCTCCGTGTTGCCCGACTATGTGGAATACCATCAAGATTTTGACATAGTATGTTATAATCTCAGATGAGGAAGAAGTTTTTATTGACTGAATATTACTAGGATTACGATGGTGTCAGTGACATTGGGCTTACTATGCAAGATAGTTCGGAACATCCTGGCAATTATGCCAAAGATGAACTGTTGGTGGATATTGACAATGAGGATATTGAAGCTTCTCCGTTGCTCTATTTCAGTGATGATGATGACGATGATGGAGATACATCGGATCGACCACAGAACATCAGTCGAACTCACCATCCCTTCATCAGTGGTAAGTGTTTATGCACATGTCTTAAGTTTATGACCTAATTCTCATCAGGTCAACCATGTGACGCTGATCGAACACTCCTACCGCCACATACCCCTGCACCATCCCATCATGGGTTGGATGCCAGTGACCGTTCTCAGAACTGGGCACCCTACAATTCTTGACTCCAGTTTGAAGTAGCCGAATTTCTCTTTAAGGATGACCAGATGTCAGCAGGTCGTATTGACAAACTTCTCCAATTATGGGCTGCTAGTCTCACATCAGAGAATAAGGATCCGCCTTTCGACTCTCATGTGAACCTCTACGAGACAATTGATGCCACCAGACTTGGTGATGTTAGGTGGGAGTCCTTTAGAGTGATGTATAATGGTAACTTGCCAGCTCAGGGGGTACCGCCATGGATGAAGGCGACATACAATGTCTGGTATCATGATCCTTGTGCGATTGTCAAAAACTTGCTTTCAAATCCCGATTTCAAAAATGAGTTCGACTATTCCCCTGTGCAGGAGTATGACGTGGAAGGTAATCATCATTTCCATGATTTTATGACTGGCAACTGGGCTTGGCATCAGGCAGTATGTTCATCTTCCATACTAGTACAATGTTGAAACATCGAAATCTCATTAAATCTCATTACTACTCTTAGGATATTATCGCAAAGGATCCCGAGACACATGGGTCAATGTTTGTCCCAATTATTCTGGGTAGCGACAAGACCACGGTGTCGGTGGGTACTGGGAACAATGAGTACTGGCCACTTTATCTTTCTATTGGGAATATCCGCAACAATGTACGCTGTGCACACCACAATGGAGTCGTTTTACTTGGCTTTTTTGCTATTCCCAAGAGTATGACTTATGCCCAATCCCTTGTTCCTTAGCTCACCTAAGATGTCCAATAGCAAACAAGCAGTACGCATCGGACCCAAAATTCAGGCATTTTTGTCATCAATTGTATCACTCATCACTCACACGCATTCTTCAATCCCTCAAGCCTGGTATGACAAAACCAATGGTTGCCCGCTGTCCAGATGGACACTTTCGGCTTGTCATCTATGGCCTTGGGCTGTTTATTGCTGATTATCCAGAACAAGCACTCATTGCATGTATTGTGCAAGGTTGGTGTCCCAAGTGAGTAATTCTTCCATTTTTCATATGACATTTTTCGGTTGATATAAATTTAGATGTACTGTGTCGCTTGATAATCTTGGTAATCTGGGTGTGAGACGCTGTTGCAAACATACGGAGGCCTTGGTTGAAGCACTAGAGTTGGGTGTACTTTGGGATGATTACAGACTTGTGGGTGATGTTGTGGTGAGTTGTTCTTCGGCTAATCATCTCTGGACCAACAAGCTTGGTACTAGTACTGGTTTTTCACCATCCATGACATCATGACTATCTTCAATTGAGATAGCTATATAGGTATATGGCGGGTTACAGGTGTGATGTGGAATTTGAATCCATCTGCCCTTCCCAGCGGCGAACCCGGAGCGAGGAGGGGATGACGCAGGGTTGTCAACCGGTAACCAGGTACCCACCTAAGGCTGGACAAGATCCTTTTTATGAGGACTGAGGTTGGGAGTCAGCGCAGGGACCCGTCCACGCTCCAGGCACTTATGACATCAGGGGCATGTGGGGGATAACTGATTTTTACACCGCATTACCCCCGGGCTCTTGATTATTGTTTGCTCTGTCGGTTTGTTGGTGATCCATCAGTACTGAACTGGAATTTACAGCCTTTCACAAACTATTTTCCTCGTGTGGACATCCATGAACTTATTGCACCAGATCTTCTTCACCAAGTCATCAAAGGAACCTTTAAAGACCATTTGGTGACATGGGTTGAAGAATACTTTATTTCGACTCACAGAAAGACACGTGCAAAGCAAATTTGGGACGATATTGATAAGTGGTATGAAAATTTTGCTTGTAACAATGATTTTATCTGATTTTTCCCTAGTATTGGTGCTGCGCCTCCATTTTCAGGGTTGCGACGATTCAAAGAAGGCCGTGGGTTTAAGCAGTGGACAGGTGATGACTCGAAGGCATTGATGAAGGTGCGCTAGCTCTTGCCTTTGCTGTCATATTATGTCAACCACTCGCTACTGTTAGGTTTTCCTTCCCGCAATTAGGGGACATGTACCCTGGGAGATGTTGAAGACATTCCGAGCCTTTCTGGAATTTTGTTACATTGCACGTGTGGGAGTTCTTGACACAAAGAGCCTCGCTTCGTTAACTGATGCACTGGAATGCTTTCATGATCATCGGGTCATATTTGAGGAATGTGGCATTCAAGCTGACGGTTTTGCCTTACCCCGACAACATGCACTCTCACACTATCCAAGCCTCATATGGGCATTTGGAGTGCCAAACGGTCTCTGTTCATCTATTACAGAGTCAAAGCATATCAAAGCTGTCAAGGAGCCTTGGCACCATTCTGGCCACCATGAAGCTTTGGGACAGATGCTTTTAACAAATCAACAGTTGGATAAACTGGCAGCATCTTGTGTTAACTTCAGAGACCGGGGAATGTGGATGGTACATGTTTAGAAAGTGAACGTGTTCGCCTCAGCCTTCGTGAGTCCTTTCCGCTTTCTTTTGGGGTGAGCCATATTAATAAATACTTGCCATGCGTACTAGTAGGACATCAATCGCCTAACCATGATGCTTCTCAACCTGTTGATCCGGCACAATCTCAATCTAATGGCCCAGTGCAACTTGAAGACGACAACTCCAAGTTGGACGGAAGACCAGTCGCAGGACCCAGGGTTATGGCAAGTGTTGAGTTAGCGAAGACACCGAGTTGTGCGTGACTTATGCTTCGATATGGATATCCATCTAATAAATATTCTAGCTTGCAAACAAACGACTGAGAGTGTTCAACAGACACTTAAACAGTCAGACTTTGTTGACCTCATCCGTCAGTTTCTCTATGTCCAATGTCATCCGGAATCCAACATGGAACACATTTCACTTGACGATCTTCCTGCGTTTCATGAGAAGATCACTTTGTACCCTTCTGCTGTTGCCACTTTCTATGCACCAAGCGACATATCAGGTACTGGTGGCATGCGTTGTGAATACATTTGCGCCACATTGGACTGGGGGAAGAAGCATGAACCCCGGTATAACTGCATCTTTGTCAACTCAGACCCATCAGTTTCTGGGATGTGTGGCCTTGAAGTTGCGTGTGTTCAACAATTTCTCTCTTTTAAATTGGCAGGTGTTACCTATCCTTGTGCGCTTGTGCGATGGTACTCTCGTGTTGCTGATGAACCAGATGAGGATACAGGCATGTGGATTGTTGAGCCAGATTCCTATTCAGATGGCTCACAAGTTATGAAGATCATTCACCTCGACAGTATTGTTCGTGCTGCTCATTTGCTTGGTGTATGTGACAACTTTGTGCCAGCAGACATTAGTCATTGTAACTCCCTTGATACATTTGCTTCATTCTTTGTAAACAAATTTGCTGATCATCATGCATTTGCAATTGCTTTTTAGTCTGTCTTGATTGTTATTATCTTCCTTAATTTAGCTTAGATTAAATGTTTCGTTAAGCACATTTAAGTGTGTCTATGTGCATCCAAGCGCATTTGGAATTAATTTCATATGCTTGGATTCACTTGATGCACTTGGCACGGAGTTAAGTGAAATTAAGTACTGTTAAGCCTTGTCAATGTGCTCAAGTACATTTAAGAAATTTTGGATTTTGCTGATGCCAGGTTGGCCCCATTTGTCTACCTCAGTTAGTTGGGCTATTGGAAGAGGCCATACTGTAGAGTGTGATGTGTTTGGGGGCTCTGGAGTGCACTCTACAAGGTCACTAGAGAGAAGGCCTGTTACACCTGTTGCATGAGGACCCTTCTAGTGAATTGTCAGACTGCAAGACATAGCATAATGTACAATACATACTGTTGTTCCTCCAGGTCTAATCCATTTTGGATTAGCAGCACTGGCATTATGTTATGGGGCTGGTCTGCCCCTGTTTTGGTTAAAGCTCCCTCCTTCTTGGCAAACTCAAGATAAAGAGTGATAATTGATGTGCCTAAAAATGAGCAAATTAGTTAGTAGTAAAAAATATACAAACACTTACTTACCAGCAATGGGTTTGATATATGAATTTGGCAGCTTTTGGTTCACATTCCATTTCTTGACCATCACTTCCCATTTCTAGGTGGTCTCACTTGGAAAGGTTGCTGTAAAATCTTTGTGATTTTTTTGCTGCCTTTGTGCCATCATGATAGCCTCCTTTAGTGAGTCCAAGAGACTAGTACCTTAATGTATGTGGAATAGGATTAGTGTTGCAAATCTGTCAACCACTAGTCTGAAGCACTCACCAAATCCTGTAATTTTCCACCAGTTCCAGGCACTAGCATGATCATCCAATGTGTTGAGTTGTGCCCCAGGGCCCATCTCCTTCATGCTCATGCTCACAGGGTTGATATGAGCCCACTAGCACTCCAGGTCTTCACCATCTGTATGCACCATATAAGGTTAGTAGTTGAATGAAAAGTCACTTTGGCAATTAAGCCCATGTGCTAAAATATGAAATTTGGGAATGGCAAACTAAAGCAAATAAAGTTGCTGGTCTGACAGCTGCATTGAATGGGGAAGTTGGCCCTGGCATTGCAATAAGTTTCAGGACCATTGACATGCAATGTCATATAAGAACACCAGTAGCTCATTGTTAGAACTGGCCAAGGATTGAAATAAAATGAAATCCATATTTGCATATCTATAATTGATTAGCAGACTCACCATTTATATGGTTTGAGATTGGACAAGGAATGATCTTACCTTTCCCCTTTCTAAAGATTGCCCATTCCATTCTTTTAGACAAGACCATGACATGCACATACAATGCCACCCACACCAGTTGCAGTATAACCTTGAGAGAAGCACATGTTTGCATGGTCAACCACATGGAGCTCAGAGTTGCAAAGATTTGGCTATCAGTAAATTAGCTGTCATCTAATTATAGAAATGCAAAGACACACCTCCTTCTGGTATCTGTTTTCCTTGATGTACCTCTAATAAGGCTTGCTTGGGACCCAATGGCCCCAGCCATCACCCAGTGGAGGGTCATCATCGATGCTGTGTGCCTTATTCTTGAGATGGAAATTTGTGTCAATTGTCAAATTGAGCAAATATAACCATCTTGAATGAATTGAAAATTGTAAGTCATATGGTTCTGTGACATTTGAATAGACACAGACCCACCTCTGACTATCAGATGTGTCCATCCAGTCTGGTGAAAGATTGCAATCTGGATGGGGACAGGCTGGACATTTCATGGCACACTGTCCTGACTAGGTTCCCTTGGTGCTAGCAGGATTATGTCCATGACCAGATCATTTGAGCAGTTTGAGATGCCACCACAGGTGGATGATGGTAAGAAATTGTCAATAGTATTGCTATAGATTGATCAGACCCAGAATTAGTGTTGCTGGAACTTGACCAGCTGTGAGTTGGCTTACTAAGCCATGACTTGTCTTGGATTTGACCAGACCAACTGCATCTTACCTATTGGAGTTGCAACTTCAACTTGGTCACAACTTCCAGTTGACTTAAGTCAATTTTTTTTTTCATAAACTTACATTCTGCACCATATACAGTGGGCTCAAAAAGTGTTGCAATGTTTGGCAATTTTAGATTCTTTGCAGTGTGGTGCTTTATGGTGTAGAAATTTCACCTAGCTTTGCAGAGAGAAAGTTAAGTACTCCTTCTTGGCTTTATAATGTACTTTACATCATATAATTTGAATCAGTGGTTGTGGAGATATGCCCTCTTTAAAGTGGAGTTATCATTGCAATGCTTTTTGAGCTTTTAACATAGAATATAAAATCACAGTGATATCAGGGAATAGTTGGCTGTAGTTGGTCATATAATCAATGACACACCTTTAGACATTATGTCTGAGTTTGAAACAAGTCACACATATCTTTATTTTCAACTGCAATTACCATGCAATCCCCCTCTCTTGCTCAAAAAACACTATTCTCTCTTTGCTTTATACAAGCAAATCTGTGTGCTCTATTGTGTCTATCACTGGTGTTTATGCCTTTACTATATCCAGACTTTGCTTCAAGTGGCATTTTGAGCTCCAAAAGGTGATTGGTAGTCATCTATTTAAATCTTTTCCTGCCAATAACCCCTATACTACATATTGTATTGTCTTTTGAAAGGCAGAAAATGCAGGCCAAGTTACCAAAACCCTTTACAATATTATTAAGCACCCTCTATTACCTAGTCCCAATCAATTTCACCCTAAAAAGGCAGGTATAAGGACTGTAGTTAAGTCTAAATGCTCTCTTCACTTTGTTGGGCATCATAAATTTTATTAGACTGGGCCTATACCTGCAAGGGTTGAACTGTAAATGGCTGAAGAATGGTTATACAGACTCTATAACCCTTTTTCAGCCATTTACAGTTCAACCCTTGCAGGTATAGGCCCAGTCTAATGAGATTTATGATGCCCAACAAAGTGAAGAGGGCATTTAGACTTAACTACAGCCCTTATACCTGCCTTTTTAGGGTGAACCTGATTGGGACTAGGTAATAGAGGGTGCTTAATAATATTGTAAAGGGTTTTGGTAACTTGGCCTGCATTTTCTGCCTTTCAAAAGACAATACAATATGTAGTATAGGGGTTATTGGCAGGAAAAGGTTTAAATAGATGACTACCAATCACCTTTTGGAGCTCAAAATGCCACTTGAAGCAAAGTCTGGATATAGTAAAGGCATAAACACCAGTGATAGACATAATAGAGCACACAGATTTGCTTGTATAAAGCAAAGAGAGAATAGTGTTTTTTGAGCAAGAGAGGGGGATTGCATGGTAATTGCAGTTGAAAATAAAGATATGTGTGACTTGTTTCAAACTCAGACATAATGTCTAAAGGTGTGTCATTGATTATATGACCAACTACAGCCAACTATTCCCTGATATCACTGTGATTTTATGTTCTACTAGTATAGACCCATGCTTTGCACCGGCTATGTATTTGTAAATGTGTCAGGCCTCAACATGTGTACTCTATGCATTCAGCAATACCACTGACAATGCACCATGTGGGTTTATATAGATGGACAGACAATAGCAGAGAAACCATGAGTGCAGAGGAGCAGAATAAGAAAGCATGACTGATTGGGAACTGGAGTTCATCTATGATCTGACTAACAATTAACTGGATAACTGGATTGACATGTGATGACCAAAATAGTAGAAAGATCCAGTCTAAAAGGCCAAAAACAATGTGTAGTAGAGAACAAATATGGGCAAAGATCTCCAATTTATGTGTCAGCAGTGTGCCCTTCATCTTTAATGAAGTAGATGTCAAAAGCTCAAAAAGCATTGCAATGATAACTCCACTTTAAAGAGGGCATATCTCCACACCCACTGATTCAAATTATATGAAATAAAGTACATTAGAAAGCCAAGAAGGAGTACTTTACTTTTCCTCTGCAATGCTAGGTGGAATTTTTACACCATAAAGCACCACACTGCAAAGAATCCAAAATTGCCAAACATTGCAACACTTTTTGAGCCCACTATATAAAGAAGCAGAGAGGTGTCAATATAAGGATTGTCTTGTGTCCACACTCAGATTGGAGTGGAACAACTATACCAGAGGCACTTGTTAGCCACATATTTGACTTGTAAAATTTCATCCTCATGTTTACTGTCTCCCTCTCAACTCTCAATTCCCACCCATTGCCTCCTCAACCACCAATGCAAGACACTTTTGAATGAATCACACTCTTTCCTGCCTTCACAGCCCCCCCATCTTCCCCTTTTACTTTCTTTTTCTCTCTTTTTCTTCATACTTTGGGCAACGATGATCAACACTTATCCACAGCTGCACAGCATTAGTATACCCTCAATACAATCTTTAGTGCCTTTCTCTCCATTTTACTAACATTCCTTTACAATTTCCCTATCCATCTGGTGCAACAATGACCCATATACCCTCTCCTTTACAACACCACTCCTTTCTTACCACTGGTCTTGATTACTTAGTAGGGACCCAACATATATTTAGGCTGCCTCCTTTCAAGGACAGCATAAGTATACTGCTCCTGCATATCAATTTAGTTGTGTTTCTCCCTTCTCTCTTGCATGCTTTCTTGTCTTGTCTTGTCTTGTCTCATTGCCTCAGTACTTGCACACTGTCCACCTTATGCCCTGTCTCACTATCTCACTCTCTCTTATCACCCCACTCTCTTGGATGACAACCCAACCCTGTTACAGCGCCTCCAACCTGTCATATCGGTGATGACACCACTCAACATGAGTAGCTTACTGCCACACACATGTGTATGGTGGGAACCTCAGGTTCAGGCTTTAAGGCAGAGTGTGACATGCAAAATTCATTGTATATAATGTATGTTAAACTTTAGACTACTATAACACAACTATGACAAAAGGAATGAGAGATGAGTGGTGTACACTTGAGATGAGTCATAAGGACAAAAAGATCACCACATGGCACCAGTCTATCTGCAGCTATGTGACTAGATGGGGACTTAACATGGACAGCATGCACTGAGATCCAGTTGCCTGTGACTGGAGTTGCCAGTGGTCACAGCATGAGGCCTACACCCACTGGGGTGGAGCATGGCTTAAGCATATATTGTATTGTTGGAGTCCAGAAGCCCTCATTGTATTGTCAAGCACCTTGCCATAATAATGCACTGCTCCCTGCACCCAGAGAGAAAAGAGCACCAAGCTTGGGTGTAGGGCTGAGCACTGTACCATATATGGTATATAGCCATATATACACAGGGTCATATGGCTTATGGGTATACTGTAACCCATACCATAAAACACTTTCAAGATATCTATATGGTATGGTACAGGGGCACATACAGCCATTTTACAGGTACATATGGCTGTGGCATGGATTACTTTTCTATTTTTGAAAGAAACTATTCTACAGTATGGCAGATTTTTTCTCATGCCACAGCTCATGCTCACAAGCACACTCTGGTGCACTGCTTCGCCTCATGGGCCACCTCATGTGGTCCTGCTCTAATTTTTGGACTCCTGCAGGCCTTTGTGCCTGCATCTCATGCTTTTCTGTTCACCTCAGTTTGCCTCGATTCCCTTTGTACTGTTACCTCTCCATTTCTGCCTGACACTCTAGATTACTCAGCCCATGCCCACTCTTTTTCAACTAGGAGTGCACACTGTCAACCCCTACCTAAATACTTGCTTTTAAACCCATGAGTCTCTTTCACTGTTTTCTCTACTCTACTAACTGTTCTCTACTACCTTTCATACTACTTAGTGTCGATGCCCTACCCTGTGTCATCAAACATGATGAGCCCAAAGGCTCTATTCCCCTTGCATACTTCATTTCCACTCTTTTTATTGTTTCGTCAATTGTGCCCTGGTACTCAAAGACTCAAATTAACACTATACCCTACTTGTTACATCTCATAGTACAAAGGATTCCTCATGTATTTAAACTGTCTCTCTGTACTTGAATCAGTAGCGTTTTTGTGTTCCCTCTTCTGACTCATGTGCAACCGCCTCCGACTCCTTGACCTCTTTCTATCACTTTTCCATCTCATCATTCTCGCTTTGCACGACACCTTCCAAACACATTCATCACACTACAGTAATTACTTGTGATGGTCACAGGTGAGGGCAAGGGGTAGCACATCAAAAACTGGCAGCAAGAATGAAGCACAGCGGAAATGAAAAAGGTTGAGCAAAAGTAATTGAGTGAGGCAAGATGGCACACAATGAGAGCATTTCAAAAATGCAACTGGATGACATTTTGGCTAAGCACACACTGTGTTATTTGACTACTTACATGCTATTGTACTACAAGTTTCAGCTGTAAGTTAAAGTGGCCTTATTGTATGGTAAGACAGTCAGAATACGAGTCTTATGAGAGAACAGAGTTGAGACATTGCAGTCACATTTGCTATTGTAAGTGACATGGCCATAAGAGGAAATTGTATAGTAACAAGACTGGAAAAGGGAGACATGCGGCATTGAACAGAGATGCTGATGAAGCTGATAAAGTGCTCCAGCCATGGGGTTTGGGTTACTTGGGTAGTAGAAAGCGGTGCAGGAAGAGGGAGCCTTGTGGAAGGGCAAAGGGTGTCTCAGAAGGAGAGGGCCAGTAATAGCAGCTGTTGAGGTGATGGGAAGGGAGAAGACCAACATTGATGGAGAAAATTAGGGGAAAGGGCTATAGAAAGGAGGAGGTAGTGTAATGACAAACAGGGACCAGGATGTTGTGGAGGCGAAGAGAAGTCAGAACAGGAGCATGAAAAGAAGGCCCTGTGAATAAGTAGGAAATGTGAGTTTGTATGATGAACTCATAAGTGAATTGGCGACTTGGTACTTACAATAATTGGAGTACCTGGATGCCCGCAGGAAGAGCATCGTCACATTTGTCAGCATGAGTATGCACTCAGCAGGGATGGGCTTGGATTGTGGTGTCGTGAGTTGAGAAGCTGAGGACGTGTTATTCATTCTGAGAGTCTGCACATCTGCACCAAGAAGGCTACAAGGGAGAGTGGGGATAACCTGGGATAGCACTGGTTGCAGGACTTGTACTTTGTATGCGGGTGTATCTAGAACATACAGGTTTTGGATGACTGGCACCAAAGATGTCAAGTGATCTTTGGGAGGCTCAGAGAATCTGTCCCCCAAGGGTTATATGAGACCAATAGAAGCAATCAAGGTACAAAAGATGTACTCTTTACCAAGCAAGTTGCAAAACCCAGTGAGCAGAGATAAGATCATAAGACCTATAAAGAAATAGGAGGGTTTGCAGTAGAGAGGGGGAGGAATATGCACGATGGCCTGCATGTCAGGACTGTCCCAAGTTGGTGGTTGTGCAGAACTTTGAGAAGGGTGATGGTCCCAGCGATGACAACAAAGTACTTGATGTCAATTGACAATGGGCACAGAGGGCTAGTGAGGTGCAACAATGGATCCATCTGAGACAGATCAACAACAAGTCAGATCTGGTTGGGGGCCTTGGAGCAAAGCGATGATGCAATGGGCAATGGGCGAGAAATGAGAGCTATGAGCACAGAACACTAAATGAAGAGGTTTCCATTACATGATTCATATGGCTGTCAATGGCTGTATTCACCCATAATTTGATGGCTGAGTACGGTTATGGCCCATAAAAAGTACGGCCATTTTTAATGCAAATTTTGTGCCTGATGGTACAGTTACGGCACACAGTACAGTACAGGTGTTGACCATATTTTACAGTTACAGTGCTCAGCCCTACTTGGGTGCAATTTGGAAGGGGGTCACAGATACTTCAATGTGTGTATGGGGGAGATGAAAAATTTGGTGATTGGCATGGCTCAGGGGGGTGTTGCATTGTTGAGCATGGAGTGCCTTGTCATGTCATTAAGGTTGAAGCCTTGTTATTGCAAGCATGTGTGCATATCAATATGTATACCTTGGTGATAGTGAGTGAGCATCGAAGTGAGCATGCTACTCTGATTCTGCAGATCAGTTATGTACCTGTGAACCATGAAGAGCCCTAATACCACCCATGCCAGAGCCAAGCTTGTACCATCCTCAGAAGGATGAATGTATTGGTAAAGCTCATATGGGTCAGTGATACAAGCATGGTTGAGAGCCTCTGCCATGGCAATGAGTACCTGGAGCAAAACCCAAATCCAGTTTCCCACTCATCAGAAATGATAGTGGTAAGACAGGTGTTGACATAGCTGTCCTTGTGTAACGTGTACGATCTAGCGATTGTTAGATCGCTAGATCTGGACACATTAGCACTTGATTAAAGACGCTCACAATAGCGTCCTGAACACAATATATCACTGAGACATTAGGTATTAGGTGTTAGTTATTATCAAGTATGAGACGCGTTAACAATAGCGATCTGATTAGTAGTACTTGATTACACGGTTATCTACTGATATATAAGTAGGGCGCCCTCCTGTAGGGAGGACGCCAGATTAACTGTACTTCACGAGACTTGACGAATAACACCCTCTATTTGGGCTGGTTCTGTTCGTTTGAGCCCTTAAGTACCAGACCTCATTCTATCTCATTATCTATTCACGTGTTCACCAAGCGCACATCTTATCTAAACCACATATAGGCTGATCTCGCATATCTCGAGCGCGCAATCTGCCTATAATCTAACACGCACTAGTGTTACACTTTTTTGAACCCTCCAACACGAGGATTTATTCACACATGCCTCCTAAAGGCCCCCCAGCGTATAATACTCGCAAAGCACGCGAGGAGCGCGAAAAGAAAGGAGATAAACCTGAAGATCTCCAACAATTACGCCTCCTAGAGCCATGAACCAAGATCGCTCTAGTTAACCCTAGTAGAAGGGTCACAAAAGAAAATCCTACTAATCAGGATAAAGGCAAAAAGGTCGCTAGACAGATCGCGCCGGAATCACACAAAGGCGAAACACCTAAAGCGCAAGATCTACAGAAAGATCTACAGAGTGATCTGCCTGATCCAGGCCTTATGGGACTGTCTGAAACGAGACAAAAAGAGTCTCTTAACCCTGGGTCGAAAGGATCACCCAAATCAGTGATGATCCCTAGTGATCGTGATGAGGGCCCAGCTTCGCCTTACAAGTTTGGGTTCTTCGAGGATCAGAGAGATCCAAACAAAGGGAAAGATCGAGAACGATCTAACCCGATCGACAGATCGCCTTCTCCAGATTGGAAAAAGGAAATATCCAGGATAGATGAAACTATCCAACAATATATTGTTCAAGCCGAACGCGAAAAGGAAGCGATGCAGGCATATCAACGCCAGCTCGAAACTATAGAAAGGATCGCGGCTGGCAGAGGCGCGACTACAAACACTACTTTGGGAAGCATAGTCAATATATTGGATATGCAGAACACGTCGATCAAAGAACTAAAAGGATCGACTAAGAAAGGAGACTTGCTCCCTCAATCAGGACCCAGCAGGGTAGCGTTCTTCGAAGAAACAGACGATAAGTCCCTCACTTACGAAGGGGACGAGTCCGGATCTGAGAATTCAAAGGCAGATGATCGTCGATCTCACAACAAAGACGAGAAATCGACTAGATCTATTACTGCAGATCTGTCCACACAGTGAGTATGGGCAGACGATCCTTCTGATGACCTAGGAAAGGGCAACAATAGTTCAGACGATGAAGGATACTCAGATAAGGACAATCGTCCGAAAGATAATAAACGAGATTCGCAGCAACCGATCAGTAGCAGATCCGCGCGGAGCGGACTTCCGAGCAATCGGCTAAATAGATCAGATAACCGATCCGCTAGTAACATATACGCTGCAATAAGTGCTACTCCCAGTGCATTGACAATGCCGCAACCCGACTTTGACCACGAAGTAAATATGATCGAAGGTCTAAAAAACCATATCAGAGAATCTCTCCTCGGTGTCCTGGCCAGCTTGCCGGAAATCAAAGGGCTTAGGGCTACTCTCCCCGAGGCCTATGAGGGCGATGACGACTTC
>QFEZ01000265.1:274409-339688 GCA_003316425.1 Russula lepida | reverse complement strand
GATCTTCCTCCATCTCAATGTCGGCATCTGATGCACAATCATCCTGGGGAGATGGCTTCAAGCCCGCATGGGGATCCCATGATTCAGGTGCGCCGGTATCATCATCAGTATCGGCATTGCTTGAAGGCCAGCTGTGAGATGGTCTTGGACTTGGGGCCTGAGCCTGTTCATCCGGGCCCTTTTTTTTCGTTCTTTGCTTTTTTCATGGGCGGCCTCGGGGGCGAGACTTCAGTTTCACTGGCATTTGAAGTGGGGGGGGCAAGAGTAGGGGGTTTGTCACTGTGTCAGTACAAGCACATTGACCCTGGGTTTGATGTTTTGCTGGCATCACTTCCTTTCCAATTCTGTATGATAATGAGGAATATATTTGTGCTTCTGAATCGACATAATTGGTGTGTGCGTGCAGGTGGCATCGCTCATATCACCATCACATGGTGACTAGCTGGCCTCTGTCACATGGGTTTTTCTTCCTCTCTCCGATTTTTTGGGGCCTATTGGAGACCAGGATCAGACTCAGGTAATCAAAAGGAGTCGAATGGCACTATTTTCGTGCCCTGGGCACTAAAATACAGGTTTGGACAAATTTTTCAGGGTCTGCTTTTTCGAAAACCTCTTTTCTGGGCCTTTCAAACAAAAACAAGTATAAATTAATTATATATATTTTTTTGTCGAGTTTGGCTGTCCCGCACTGTACTACCTCATCATTTCCGTGTTAGAATGGGAACAAATGCAATGCTGGCTGCTCGTGAGTGACGACGTCGGCAACGGCCGTCAGCCGAACGCCTGACTATTTTATCCTCGCTTGACAAACCGAATCTTCTAACACGCATACCCCGACCACAACATACCCTGGAATTCTGCTCGGCTCCATTCTGGGGTAGTTCTTCTCTACTATTTCCGGGTACTTTCCCCTTCTGAAGGGCGGTATTCACGCTCAAGGAACCGAAGGGGTGGTTTGGCGTGTGATATATAAGTTATCGCCAATGCCGTGAGTCCACTTTCCAGCCTTCCGGGCGAAACTCGCCTGTTCCGCGTGGTTGGAAAGTGCGTAGACGGCATAGGACATATGCCCAAGTTATTTTCATTTTGTTACCCTACAGTACTGTGTAGATTTGTACCCTGGAACCCTGAAACTTTTATGTGTACTAGGCTGTGGTTGCCGAGGGTAATTATGTATGTAGGGCCGAATACGGTGAGATGTTTCTGAATTACAGGAGGATCCCTACATTATGTCACAAAACCTATGAGCGATGAGAAACAAAAGTGAAAGGGATAGTCCCCTGTACAATAGACATCTAACGTAATGGGACGACTTAAAAAAGGGTAAACACCCTGGGAGGTGTCAACGTGCTCCAGCAGCTTGCTGATATCCGGAATAGTAGTAGTTGCCCTGTCCCGCTGGCGTCGGAGTTCCTGGAGGTTGCGTCGTCACCGCAGAGCGGAGATGTGGTGGTAGCGTTGGGGTTGCTGTCCAATTCCCTGCGGGTTTACCCGGCGTGACTGTATTCGCCACTGCACGAGGCGCTGTCTGTTGTTGTTGCTGTGCCTGTTGTGAGTTGAAGAACGACGCGTACGAAGCGGCGAGCGACGTTGGCGTCGCTGGCTGCTGTCCCTGAGCTTGGTGTTGCTGGTAATTGTACCATGACCCATAGCTGTTGTACTGCTGCTGCTGGCCAATGTAGGGCTGCGCCGAGTGCCCCGGTTGTGCTTGCCCCTGCGCAGGTTGGCCGGAAGACTGGGGATACGCATTGGGGTAGTACGGGTTTGTGCTTGGCGTATAAGCGTAAGCACCGCGGTATTGGTTACCGCCATAGTTAGCGGGATAGGTGAAGTTTGCATAGTTGGGCTGGGCGGCGGGCTTGCTGGCGACAGCAGTTGTAGTTCCGGTAGCAGGGGAAGGCAGTGGGGTTGATCCGGGGCCTGAAAGTGCGGCCACGGGAATTTTGACCCCTGCTTTGATCTGTAATGTCGTATCGTCACGTAGTGCCGTGAGGTTGCTGGGTGGAAGCGTCCCGGACCAGCCTTCAGATGGTTCGCTGGGAAGGCTGCGGTGTAACTTGCGAAGAAACTCGGGCGGAGGGATGAGGGATGAAGAATCTCCGGTTGAACGGGGACGAAGAGAAGCCAGGAGAACCAATGAATCAGAGATAGCCTGTGCTACAGAACGGTGATCCATAAGGTGTAGCCAGGCAAGAGGAGTATAATAAGTTACTCACCAACATCCCACTCCTCTGACCCAACCTCAACCTGGCTAGCACCTCCGTTTTCCCCACCTAATCGTTGTGACTGTAAATCCTGGAGTCTGTCCAGTGCTCGCTTATTCCGATCCAACAGTTCCTGAATGGCAACTTCAAGGTCCAAATTGCTCATGAAATCTTGAATAGGGGCCACTTGGTCTGACTCTAGGAGCGGATCCAACGCAGTCTGTTGTTTCCCATCTTGTTCCGTTTCACCAACGCGTTTCTGAGAACGGACATCGTCTGGAGAATCATCTGTCATCTGCACATCTTCGGTGGTGACTGAGGGTTGTTTTCCCAGGATATGCGTTTTAGATGCGAGCTCAATCATCTTCATGCGCGACCCCATAACCTCCCCCAGTGCGAACTGGCCTACCTCAACGCCATCCTGCTCAAAAGACGGCGCAAAACTAGCGTTCGGACCATAGTCAAGGAGAGAGCCGGTGCTGAGGTGCCGTGGGCCGGGTAGAGTGGGTTTCTTGGTATGTAGCTTCCTTGAAAGGGATCCCAGTGTTGGGGCAGAAGTTCCTGAGGCTTCTGGTGTGGACATTGACGGTAGGATGATAACGAGTTCTGCATGCCCGGTAGGCAACTTCGTCAGGTCTGATCCATCGAGAGAAGCCATGTCAGAGTCGAGGGATGTCCACCATTCGCCTGAAGGTAACCTTTGCATGAGGGCGTATTTGCGTTTCCGCGGGAGATCCGGAGAAGCGCATGAGTCACCAATGGGCTTTGATGAATCGGCGGTTGCACCATCATTCCCGATAGAACCTGCTTCAGACTTGGTAGGTATCACAGTCTCGAGATTGAGAACGGATTCTGTGACACGGAAAGAGGACTGATCGAGAAGTGAAAGGGCGAGGTTGCAAAATTTGAGTTGTTGGGCCGCTGGTGCAGATGGCCGGGAGCGAGGGTGTGCAAAGACAGGGAACAAGGGCTGTACTGCAGACTGTGGCAGGGGAAGTCACTGGGATTGTGGATGAAAGTGTTGAGTGAAACGTACTCTGAGAACACTAAGAGGATGTCGTGAAGACTCCTTCAGAAGAGTACGGAAAGAGTAGCTCTGTGGTTGGAAGGATGATTGTGTGTTAACGTTAGTTGGAGAGCCGGAGGAATCAGTAGGGAGCGGAAAGACCCGATCAAGAAGACCCTGAGTATCAATCCTGCTCCACAGGGATGAGAACGGTACGACGCAAAGAGAAAACGGGACAAACATCTCAAGAATATCAAGAATTTGTTGTGCGGTGGGAGGGTCAAGTGGGAGGTCACCAGCACCCTTGGGACATTTTGCAGAATCCGAAGACGGCGGCACCTCCTCTTCGCCAATGTGCGTTTTTGTGATATTGCCATTTCGTGGTTGCTTTGAAGCAGGCTGATCCTCTGAGGGAGCCATGGATGTGCGTTTGCGTTTCTTTGTAGGTGACTTGGGTGGTTTGGACGGAGAGGGTACGGGATGAGATTGAGTAAGGCCATTTGGTGTGTCATCTGAGAGTTTTTGGGAACGTGTTGTACGGGCCATTCATTCAAGAGTAGGTATACAATACGGGTGGAAGAGAAAGAGGGTGCGATGATTGAAACGAAGAGGTACGCGTCTGTATGCGCGAGACGCGACTGACAACTGACCTTGCGCAGCGCTTTCCAGAGAGAGAGCCCAGCCTCCTCTTTTCTTCCCACGCTCCACGTGAACACCTCACTCAATGGCCTCCAGGTTGGCCCCGGTGACAAAACCGATATTCAGAGCACAGCTCTCTTCAAAACACTCAAATGGACACGCTGCCTTTGTCCCGCAGATCCGAAAGCTCGTCTTTGAGTATTCCCAAAACTGGTCCTCTTCGGCAAACACACGGAACTATATACACAACAACCTCCAAAACCTTGCCCGTGCTAACCCCCATGTCGAAGTGGTCGTTAGGCAACGGAACAACCGTCAACCCATAGTGCGAGGCTTTTACCGTGAGCCATTCCCAAACCTCGGCACATATCCTCTGATCTAATGCCTTCCTTCCGACTCAGTCAATGACAATGAGAAGGTCATTCCTCTGAACGGCTTCGAAGTCACCGCCATCGAGAAAAAGGTTCAACTCTTACTTGATTCCTCTGGTGCTAAGATCAAGTCTTTGAAGCGGCGCACTGTAGAGAGCACAGCGGAATCCGCCAGAGGTATCTGGAGCGGTCTTCATGACACGCCGTTCCAGATATGAATCGGTATCTGCTCACATAATACTTAGAGAGGTGCGTTACCACTATGCTACTTCAAGTTCCTCTATAACATACCCTAATAACCGCCTTCACCGCAGATACTTGTCATACTAATACTATAATACAGTCACTTCTCCCTCGGCCCGTGTACTTTTCTCTTTTTGGAGTCCACCATTTAGCGATTGATGGGACACGTTTTTTGTGATAGAGTTGACGCAATCACGGCATGTTGTGCAGCCCAAAGGACCCTCCTCAGCTTCACCGCTAACTGGCGCCTATAGTCCCATAAAGGGTTTTTTGGCACATGATAAGATAATCATTCGTTTCCATGTGGCCCCAACACGCCCTGCACGCGTGTCTTTTTTTGGTCTCCGATCTTACTTGAGACGTTCTTTCGGCAAAATGCATGTCAGGGTTCTGTGAGAGGGCATTCAGTAGAAATATGCGGTGCGGTCTACGCGTGCATGGTCACAGGGCGATATCAAGGTCGTGTCTGCTAGAGGGTTCAATCCTTCGATCTTCCCTTTCCCCACTTACCGACCCCCGTTCTGAGCCTGAGAATGCCCTCCGTCACTTCCCATACGAACCATATATTCCCTTCTCCCACTCCTCAGGTGTCCTCTGCGGCGTCCGTTTCAGCTCGCCGGCGGCTTGTGGTAGACGTCAGCCAAGTGGGCTCTCAGAGGCATTCTAGTGCGCATAATCGCGCCGACTCAGTGCGTACCTTCCTATACACAGGCTCTACGCCAACGGCTGATCCCATGCAAGCTTTCAAGTAATACGTCCACTAGTTCGACACTAGTTGACAATGCAGTAGGGGTAATTCTACTATGATTGGTGTTCATTGAGTCAATATCTGCACAGGAAGCATCAATGCCCGTTTATCTCGGTGATGAACATGTCATGATGCAACTTGACTATATGCTGGTAAGTGACTTGGGGCTAACAGGGTTAAGGTCTTAATGTACATCCCCCCAGCCCATCTCGGAATATCCGGAGGATTACATTCCGCCATCTCCATCGTCGAGCCTTCAGCCTGAGTCGTCGTTTGTAACGCCCTGCTCGTCCTCAGCCAACCTACTATCACATTCTTCGGCGTCAACAAAACCACGCCTTTGGCTTCACCGCCACAAGCGCTTGCCTACCCCACGGAAGTCACCGCCGTCTTCACCCAGCGACACACATAGTATACAATCCCTACTGGCTGCGCTACTGCAGGCACGGTGGCCCAAGACCGAACCTGAACAACCGATATTCGGGCAGACCGCGCCACGTGCGGTTTCTCCTTTCCGTGGCAAGCAGCGCCCACCCTCTGCGGCATCTATGCCGCGCAGCATATTGCGCACCGACTCACACTGTAGTCCCCGTACCATCAAGTCACCACGATCACTCGGCTGCGTTAAGTTCGCCGAGCAGCCGGGCGTTTGGGAGTACAACCGTCCGGAGGAGGGAGAAATCGATGACCATGGGGAGCCTGCCCCGCACGTCGAGTGGCGCACCCGGCAGGATTCAGACGGGGACTCCGTTATCACACTTCCGCCACCAGGTCAACGTGCACCTAACGACTCGTTTTTCAAGCGCTTCATCGGAGCCTCCAATAAACACACGAAGTCTCAGCCTGTCAAAGACCGCCCCGCAATCTCTGGTCCTATGCCACTGGCACGAACAGCCTCTCTCCGACAGATGAAGGAAGCCAGTCGAAGTCATACCGAGCTGTTGAATGAGATATCAAAGGGCCCACCGAAGAAGGAAAAGAAATTACGCTCCCTGGTGGGCAGGTACCTGAGGGTGTCGTAGTCCTTGCTTCCTCGAGAGGGTGCCAAGGTAAGCACTTGGTATGTGGGATGTGAGTATATGAGAGTTGACTGTGTTTTTGTCTAGAGCGCTCCATTTGATAAAAAAAACCTTGCTCCTTTACAATAAGGGGATTCTCCACCTCCACCTAGGTGACTGGGCTCGCCATAGACGCGCGGCCGCTGAGAGCCAAGAAGGGCTTGCGCCGCATCGATACTATATGATAGCTAATGTTATCCCTTAAAACCTAGGCGTATGCCATAATTATGATTACGATAATATGGCCTTTAGGTCGGAGCCTGCCGCAGGGAGTAGGGTTCCGAATGCTTATGCTCACGACTAGACACATGGTCCATGTTTACATTGTCGTATTAATTAGGATGTAATTGCACACTTCTGTGACTTGATAGAAACAAACGGGAAAGTAGTCGTAGGTAATAAGCACATGGATTCAAGCGAACAAACAATGTGAGATTGCAGTCATGCTTGCGTACGACTTTTTTGGTGCTCTGCGGCCCAACGAGCATGAATTAACGCGGCTCCTTCAGCACGGGCACGTATTACAGGAGGAAGCAACTGAAGCCGCGCGGCTTCAATATGCGGTGGAAGGAGTGTGTCATTTCGAATAACCTGGGAAGCGTGTCAGCCGTGAACGTCGGAAACGTGATGCGCCATTTAAGTAGACAGAGGGTGACAGAGAGGGGGGCGGGGGTTATGGATGTAAGAAAAATGGAGTCGCACCGATCCGATGGCAAGGAAGAACGAGAATGTTGCGGCACTGCTGAGCATGTACTGCGAGAGAGTGGCAAGGAAGCCGCGAGGGCCTGCACCACCCCTTTTTACGGATGTGTGAGCGCAGATAACGGAAATGAGGGTGGTGAAAAGGCAAAGAAGCAGAGTGCGTACCGCAGGATACTATAGCTGCCAAAGATAAAGCCTATAGTGAGGCCAACTCCCCCTCCCATGAGGGCGCCCATTCTAGCCAAGAAAGGTTTCACATAGATTAATATTATATCGCGAGAGCTAGCAGTGGAATGATGGATATCAAACATACTTCACTGGGCGGAGGAGACACGTCGTCAGAGACCAATTCGGCTTGAGAAAGTGGTCGGATGCACTTACTTTTTTGCCAGATAGATGGCTCATTACCATGTCTCACGGGAGGAGGCATTCTGTTTTATTCGACCTCAACAAGTGACCAGAATGTGGGTTTGCGAAGTGCGCACCCTTATTCCGCCGCCGCGGGTGCTTGCAATTGGTGGTCGGATATTAGCGCCAAGTGGGCGGTAAGACTATTCTCCTCTTTGCCATGTCCCCCGCACGCATACCTTCCTTCCCACCCGCACAGCAAGCCCAAATAAGTGCGTCGAGAGTTCACAAATATACTGGTTCGATTTCTCATAGAACGCCGAACGCTCGCAGTTCGCGCGCATCAGAGGGACCTAATTCACGTGTCTTCACTAAGAGAGCAGACGGATAATATCCTGCGTTCATGGTTCGGTGAGCATGCCCCTTTTCCCCTCTCCTCTGACATGGTCCGCATTCATTCACATATAATCGATGTCCCTTACGTGCAGGAACACGCTGGTTGACGCGCTTTGACAAGGAGGTCGAGCTTTTTGTCCGCCTCGTCTATGAGGCTCTTACGACAGGACGCGGTCGGTCTTTCACTTTCACATTCGATCCCACATTCGATCATTGACTCCGAGGTATTTTCTAGTGGTCCAGACTTTGGGAGAGGAGTACACGAATATATGGATGCATCCCAAATGGGCACGGTCGCCACGCATTCGGGCAGCGCTCATCCTCCTTCCCATTATCCCACCCTACATCCTCTCGCGACTAGGACCTTCTCTATATGCATATTACCCACAGTCCAAGGGGATTGCAACCGCAGCTGTGAATGTACTAGAAGTCGCGGGTGAGGTCAACCTCGCACTGTTCTATATCAGTGGAGTGTATTATCGCCTCGTGAAGAGGCTATTGGGTGTACCGCATGTGCATGCATTCCCCAACCAATAGCCTGACGGATGATGCTGATGCTCGAATTCGGTAACCCTACAGATTTCCGCGACGTCGATCGATCCAAACACTCGGCCACCATCATATTCATTACTTGGCATCCTCATCCTCGTTCGAATGGCTCATCGCCTCCTGAGCCACTTGCGAGCTCGTTCACCACAGCGCACACCATCTGTTGCTGATGAGAAAAGACCAAGTGCAAACAATTCTGACGAAACACGACTGGACGGCCGTCCCGTCTCGACCCTACTGAATCACGACCCAGAAACCAACCTTGCTTCCTCAGACGAGAAAGAAAAGCTAACAGTCCTTGATCTTGAAACAGTCCCAGCGTCTATTAGAGGTGGCAGGACGTGTACACTTTGCTTGGAAGAGCGTACTGCGACTTGTGTCACGGAGTGCGGACATCTCTTTGACTGGAATTGCATTTACAGTTGGGGAAGGGAAAGGGTGCGTCCTCGCTTGTCGTAGTGGCATCCAATGGCGTTTCTTAGGATTGCTCCATATAGGCTGAGTGTCCTCTCTGCCGCCAGTCTTTGAACTTGACAAAGCTTTTACCTATCTACAATTTATAGCGAACCAAGGTCCACGAAATTGGTCGGTCAATCAGGTTCGATAGCAAAGAGAAACTGGTACGATAGCGCTATAACCAGCGCACAACTTTTACACGACAACAAAGCTACAGGAGGGTGGTCATACGACTTGCTGTATGAGTGTGATGTTATCTCCTTTCAACAAGATGCGCCCTTACAAGGGTTTGGTCAGCATTCGTGACTGCTGGTGGTGCACATACCTAGTTCACGCCGAGGTTGTGCTTCCTTTACGTACACCTCCACTGCCTCGTCCAAAACCACGTTCATAAACTCGTCAAAGCCCTGTTGGGTTAGATTAGCGTCCTTGCACAAAAGAAGCGAGAAAAAGAGGGAAAATAGCAGATTTGGGTACACGCAAGTAGGCCACTCAAAGTTAAGCCAAAAAAGAAAGATTAGGGCGGCCCCTTGAGTGTGATGACACGCGTTCAACACGACGTTGAGAGTCCTGGTTAGTCACGTACAGTGATTCGACCTTCTATCCGCATTTCGACGTTGTCGTAGAGCCAGATGACAACTTTCGTTCTCTGAATGGTTAACGGTCAGAACACATCGGACAGAATGATGATGCCATCTGCGACGCACTTGCTGCAGATTTTTGAAAATAACATTCTGCGGAGATATCAGGATTGGAGTTTGCGATGAAATAAAACAATATTACGCACGATGGGCTGAACCATCACACGCTGTTGACGTCCGGACATGTTGATGAAGGAGTTATGAGTTGTTGGAAAATATTTTCGTGGAGATCTTGAGGTCCTTCTAGTCGATGTTGTAGACAAGGAGTCTACGCGACCTGCACCACGAATGTGATTATGGTTAGGGTTTGCAGATTCCTGAATTTGGATGATTTGGAGACGCGTCAACATCACGTTATTAGTCTCTCAACACTTGCCTTGGTTCCATCACGATGGAGGTGCGCATTTTTCACGCGTATCTTTATCTATTTTCGCGTCAGCTTAACCACGTTGACCATAGGTACTGGCGCCAAGCAACTCATCCACCGCTGCGGCGGTAACATTCATCACATTCGTTCAGGACCTCAAGAAGAAAACCAAGACTTGGGGACCTATGATCGAACTCTGCGCTTCTGGGGAGAAGACCCTGGAGCGATTCCGATACCAATTTCCTGATGACTGGCTCTACAGTGACCAGCTACGTGGCGAATGGAGTGCCTACAACGAGATTTTGAAGAGGAAGAATGATTCGATCCAGGAACAGCTCGGTATACTCCCTTCCTGTCGTAGACTACTTATCTCTAATATCGTCATATCTACGCAGCTGGTCTTCAACTCAAGGTCGTCGCCGAGGACAAAATCGTAGAGAACAAGATCAATGACATACTGAAGGAATGGATTCAGACGCGCCCGGTGCAAGGCAACATGCGTGCCGATACCGCCATGAATACGATAAACGTATTCGAGGGCAAGCTCAACCGTGTGCAGGAGGAATACGACCTTCTTTGTCGCGCAAAGGAAGCCCTGGACCTCGAGCTTATCCGTCATACTCGCCTTGAGCCCGTCTTCGAGGAATTACGGGACCTGAAAGCCGTCTGGACGGCACTCTCTGGCATCTGGAGTCAAATCAGTGAATTGCGCGATTTGGCCTGGGCGACCGTGCAACCGCGAAAGTTGAGGCAACAAATTGACGGGCTGCTAAGTAGTACCAAAGACATGCCAACACGGATGCGGCAGTACGCCGCTTTTGAATATGTGCAGGATGTGTTGAGGGGTTTGCTCAAGTCGAACGCCCTCGTTGGAGAGCTGAAGAGCGAAGCTCTAAAGGACCGACATTGGAAGCAGCTCTTCAAGTTGTTGAAGATGTCATCTCAACCAAGTTTAACGCTGTAAGTCATTTGATTTTGCACTCCATTGATTTTTGTCGAACTCGTGGCGTACATAGAATGACCTTGGGTAATGTTTACGACTTGGACCTGAAGAAGAATGAAAGTAAAATCAAAGATGTCATCATTCAAGCTCAGGGAGAGGTTTGTCCACTGTTACTCTCCTTTGTGTACTCGACTTACCAGTGCAAAGATGGCTCTTGAGGAGTACATCAAGCAGGTCAAGGAAACCTGGACCAACTACACTCTCGATCTTGTTAACTACCAGAATAAGTGTCGTTTGATCCGGTACGCGTGGATTACTTTTACCTCATTTCAACCGACTCAGAGTGTCTTCTCAGTGGTTGGGACGACTTGTTTAATAAGTGTAGCGAGAATCTGAACTCACTAGTGGCCATGAAATTATCTCCTTACTACAAAGGTTATTTCCCCTGTGTTTTCTTTTTCCTTCTTGTGCTGTGCTGAGACCCCTCTGTAGTATTCGAGGAAGAGGTATGCTTGCGCTGGTAACTTCTAGGATGACTGTTGATGCGTCTTCAAGGCGAGCTCTTGGGAAGAAAAGCTCAATCGGATACACGTCCTCTTTGGTCAGTCCTTTCAATCTCCTTTTAATCACGAAGTTTATTAGACGTATCGAAAGACATATGGATCGATGTTCAGCGTCAATGGGTGTACCTGGAAGGCATCTTTTCTGGGAGCGCCGACATCAAGCACCTCCTCCCTGTGGAGAGCGCGCGGTTTCAGAACATCAATACTGAATTCCTGGCCGTGATGAAGAAAGTTTACAAGTCGCCATTCGTCACGGACGTTATGAATATCCCAGCCATCCAGAAGAGCCTCGAGCGGCTTGCAGACTTGCTTAACAAGATACAAAAGGCTCTTGGAGAGTATCTTGAGCGAGAGCGAGCTTCCTTTCCCCGCTTCTACTTCGTTGGTGACGAAGATTTACTCGAGATTATCGGAAACAGCAAGGACATTGTACGGATAATGAAGCATCTCAAGAAGATGTTTGCAGGCATTGCGACCATCAAACTTGATGATGACCTAACGCAGATCCAAGGGATGGCTTCTCGTGAGGGCGAAGAGGTCGCATTCAAGGATCCGATATTGCTTAAAGATTATCCCAAGATCAACGACTGGTTGGCCAGGATTGAATACTCCATGCGTTTATCCCTGGCACAACTGCTTTGCGACTCTGTCGATGAGTTGCAAACCTTCTACGGCACTGCAGCAACATTGCCCATAGAAAGGTTCATCGCATGGGTAGAGAAGTTTCCTGCACAACTTATCACACTTGCTGTTCAAGTTGCCTGGACTGCTTCTATCGAAACTGCGTTTGAAACGTCCCACTCGCTCGACAAGCCCCTTGACACCATCAAGCAAAGCTTAGATCTCCTCGCTGATATCGTGCTCACGGAACTCAGCCCTGTCACCCGCAAGAAGTGCGAACATCTTATCACCGAATTGGTCCATCAGCGTGATGTGACACGCACGCTCGTTCAACAGCGCGCGGTTGATAACAAGAGCTTCGCATGGCTATATCAGATGCGCTTCTATCTTGATCGCGCCATAGAAAACCCGCTCGATCGATTGGTCATCCACGTAGCGGATGCGTCGTTCCCGTATGGATGGGAGTACCTCGGTGTTCCCGAACGCCTGGTCCAAACTCCACTCACCGACCGATGTTATCTTACACTGACGCAAGCTCTTGAAACCCAACTCGGTGGTGCACCCTTTGGTCCCGCCGGTACGGGCAAGACAGAATCCGTCAAGGCCCTTGGCCTTCAACTGGGCCGATTTGTGCTCGTATTCTGTTGTGATGAGACGTTCGATTTCCAGGCTATGGGTCGTATCTTTGTCGGACTCTGCCAAGTTGGCGCATGGGGTTGTTTCGACGAATTCAATCGATTGGAAGAGAGAATTCTATCCGCCGTCAGTCAGCAAGTGCAAAGTATCCAACAAGGTTTGGCCGCCCTCGTAAAGAATCCAAACGCAGAAATCGAGCTGGTGGGCAAGAACTTGAAGATCAACCGGAACATCGGAATCTTCATCACGACCAATCCTAATTATGCTGGTCGTTCTCAGCTGCCACCGAATTTGACAAAGTTATTCAGGCCGTAAGTGCTCGAATACGCAACACCTATTACGAAGGCACCTCTAACGATCTTTTAGTATGGCCATGACTCGTCCCGATCGTGAGCTCATTGCCCAAGTCATGCTCTTCTCCCAGGGATTCCGCACAGCGGAGTCACTTGCGTCCAAGATTGTTCCGTTCTTCAACCTCTGCGACGAGCAGCTTTCTCCCCAACCACACTACGATTTTGGTCTGCGTGCGCTAAAGGCTGTCCTTGCAAGTGCTGGTATCCTTAAACGTGAGCGCCTTCAAGAGGCACGCTCCAGTGGCGATAGCCCTGACGTTGCTGGACTCTCTGATGTCGTCTCGGAGCAAGTGATTCTTATCCAGAGCGTTACCGAGACGATTGTGCCCAAGCTGGTCGCAGATGATGTGCCTCTTCTCACGAGGTCTGTTCTCTGATATCTAGAGTCACACGCCATCGACTAATTCGTCCGATAGTCTTCTTGCCGACGTCTTCCCTGGCACTGAGTATATTCCGGTGGACCTCAGCACTCTACGTGGCCACATCAGCAAGGTTTGCGAAGAGAGGCGCCTGGTCGAGGGCGAGCGCTGGGTCAACAAGATCCTGCAACTTTATCAAATTCAGAAGATTCAGCATGGATTTATGATGGTGGGACCCTCAGGAAGTGGCAAGACGAACGCTTGGCGGGTCTTACTTACTGCACTTGAGCGACTGGATGGTATCGAAGGCGTTGCGTATGTCATCGATCCAAAAGCTATGCACAAGGATGCATTATATGGAACACTCGACCCGACGACACGTGAATGGAATGATGGCCTTTTCACCCATGTCCTGCGCAAGATAGTCGACGATGTCCGCGGTGAAAGTGCGAAGAGACATTGGATCATCTTCGATGGTGACGTCGATCCTGAATGGGTCGAGAACCTGAACAGGTCAGTCCCTCGCTCGATTCCTTTAAACCCCAGTCACATAACGTAAATCTAACAGCGTGCTCGACGACAACAAACTTCTCACATTGCCTAATGGTGAACGCCTTAATCTTCCTCCCAACGTCCGAATCATGTTCGAGGTTGAGCATCTCCGCTATGCTACCCTCGCAACCGTCAGTCGTTGTGGCATGATCTGGTTCAGTGAAGATGTCGTCGAATCTCCGATGATCTATCGCCAATACCTTGACTCCTTAGCAGCTGTGCCCCTGGACGCCGAAGACGATGAAGCTTCCGGCCTGACAGGCCGGCGGGCGGGAGGTGCCGATGGATCTGGTACCAATCTGTCTTCCCAAAAGCAAATTGCCACAATATTGGAACCGTACTTCTCGGACGGCGAACTGGTCGGGGCGGCGCTTGAATATGCATCCGGCATAGAGCATATCATGGACTTCACAAAGACACGCGCTCTGAACACCCTATTTTCCCTGCTCAACAAGACTGTACGAAATGTCCTCGAGTACAACTCGCAGCATTCAGATTTCCCTCTCAGCGCGGAGCAGGTAGAACAATATGTCACGAAACGTTTGCTCATCAGTATCATCTGGGCCTTCTCCGGAGACGCAAAGCTTGACTTGCGCGCGGAGCTTGGGCACTTCCTTAGCCAAAGAACGGGAATAGACCTTCCTCCCTTATTATCTGGGGCCTCTTTAATCGACTTCGACGTTCACATCGCAAGCGGCGAATGGGCTGCATGGGCCTCTAAGGTCCCACAGATCGAAATCGAGCCACATACTGTAACGGCGTCGGACGTTGTGGTCCCTACTATGGATACCGTACGCCACGAAGAGGTCCTTTACTCTTGGCTTTCTGAGCATAAGCCCCTTATGCTTTGCGGACCCCCCGGTTCAGGAAAGACGATGACGCTATTTAGTGCCCTCAGAAAACTTCCCGACATGGAGGTGGTTGGTCTTAACTTCTCAAGCGCGACAACCCCGGAATTGATATTGAAGACCTTTGAGCAATATTGTGAATACAGGAAGACACCCAATGGCGTCCTTCTTGCCCCCATCCAGTTGGGTCGCTGGCTTGTGGTATTCTGTGACGAGATCAACCTTCCAGCCACCGATAAATACGGAACTCAGAGGGTCATATCTTTCATTCGTCAACTCGTCGAGTCCGGTGGCTTCTGGAGAACTACCGACATGTCCTGGGTCAAGTTGGAGCGTATTCAATTTGTAGGCGCTTGCAATCCTCCCACAGATCCTGGCCGTGTCCCTCTCAGTCATCGTTTCCTGCGCCATGCCCCACTTATCATGGTCGACTACCCTGGAGAGGTTTCGTTGAAGCAGATTTATGGCACATACACGCGTGCCGTGCTCAAGGTCGTCCCCAATCTCCGTGCATACACCGACCCCCTTACCGATGCCATGGTGGACTTCTACTTGGCTTCACAACGACGGTTCACAACAGACATTCAAGCCCATTACGTTTACAGTCCTCGTGAACTTACTCGATGGGTACGCGGAATTTACGAAGCAATTAAGCCGTTGGAGGTTTTGACCGCGGAAGGTCTTGTGCGTGTCTGGGCGCATGAGGCTCTCCGGCTCTTCCAAGACAGACTGGTTGCCGAGGATGAAAGGCAGTGGACAGACGAGAACATTGATGCTACCGCCCTGACACATTTCCCCACTATCAACAAAGACGAAGCCCTTACACGCCCGATCTTATTCTCTAACTGGACCTCGAAGAATTACATTCCTGTGGACCGTGAGGTCCTTCGCGAATATACAAAGCAGCGCCTTCGTGTGTTCTATGAAGAAGAACTTGATGTTCCTCTCGTTCTTTTTAACGATGTTCTTGACCACGTTCTCCGTATTGATCGTGTATTCCGTCAAATCCAAGGCCATCTCTTATTAATCGGCGTCAGTGGAAGTGGGAAGGTAGGGGTTCATATCATGATACGGATCACTGCTGACTCCATATTGTTCAGACTACTCTCTCCCGTTTTGTCGCCTGGATGAACGGTCTCAGTATCTTCCAAATCAAGGTTTCTAATAAGTATACTGGCGACGACTTCGATGAAGACTTGCGTACCGTACTTCGCCGTGCAGGTACCAAAGGAGAGAAGATTTGCTTTATCATGGACGAATCGAACGTCCTTGAATCTGGGTTTTTAGAACGCATGAATACTCTACTTGCCAACGCTGAAGTACCCGGCCTATTCGAGGGCGACGAGCATGCAGCTCTTATGACGGCTTGCAAAGAAGGATCGCAACGGGACGGGCTTATGCTAGACTCACACGAGGAGTTGTATCGCTGGTTTACTCAGCAAGTAGCGAAGAACCTCCACGTTGTGTTCACGATGAATCCTCCGGAGAACGGTCTGGCTTCACGCGCTGCTACTTCTCCAGCCCTTTTCAATCGTTGTGTCCTTGACTGGTTCGGGGATTGGTCTGACCAAGCATTTTACCAAGTCGGCATGGAATTTACACATACTCTCGATCTCGACTTATCATCATACTCTCCGCCTGCGATCTTCCCTATTGCGTATCGCGAACTTTCCATGCCGCCCCTCCATCGCACAGCTGTCGTCAATGCCTTGGTCTACGTCCACATATCGTTGTATCAAATCAATCAGCGTCTCAGTCGCCGACAAGGGCGCTACAACTATGTGACGCCTCGTCATTACCTGGACTTGTACGTCGCTGTTCGACCGACCCTTCATCCTGTGTTGACCCATTTACAGCATCAATCACTATGTTCGACTTTACAATGAAAAGAGAGATGAACTCGAAGAGCAACAGCGCCATCTCCACGTTGGACTGGATAAACTTCGGGACACTGTCACCCAGGTCGAGCAATTGAGAAAGAGCCTCGCTGTTAAGCGTGCTCAACTCGAGGCCAAGGACAAAGAAGCCAACGAAAAGTTACGGCAGATGGTTTCTGACCAGCAGGAGGCTGAACAAAAGAAAGCCGCCTCCATCGAGATCCAAGCGGCTCTTGTCGAACAGGACAAGAACATCGAGCAACGTCGCGCAGTGGTGATGGCTGACCTGGCAGATGCCGAGCCCGCCGTACTAGATGCTCAATCCGCTGTCAGCAATATCAAGAGGCAACACCTCCAGGAAGTCCGAACAATGGCCAACCCACCAGATGCCGTCAAATCGGCGATGGAGTCTGTCTGTACCATCTTGGGACATAAAATTGATAGCTGGCGTACCGTTCAAGGCATCATCCGCCGTGATGATTTCATTCAACGTATCGTGAACTTCGACACGACTACTCAGATGACCAAAACTCTCCGGGATCAGATGAAGAGGGACTACCTGAGTCGCCCTACGTACAACTTCGAGAACGTCCAGCGAGCCTCCAAGGCTTGTGGTCCTCTGGTAAAATGGGTCCTCGCTCAAGTTCGCTTCTCAGAAATTCTGGACAAAGTCGAACCATTACGATACGAAGTCCATTCCCTAGAACAGCAGGCCGAGCAGACGAAGCAGCAGGCAGCCACGATCATCACGATGATCTCCGAACTCGAGGGTAGCATTCAGAAATACAAGGAAGAGTACGCAGTCCTTATCAGCCAAACCCAGGCCATCAAATCTGAGATGGAACGAGTGCAAAGCAAGGTCGACCGCAGCATGAAGCTTCTAGAAAGCCTGTCCTCGGAACGGGCGCGCTGGGAGGCAGGGAGTCGAACCTTCGACGTGGAGATGAGTACTATTGTTGGCGACGTCCTGCTCTCCGCCGCGTTCTTGGCGTATGGTGGTTTCTTCGACCAACACTATCGCGAAGTCATGTGGCAGGAATGGATGAGTCATCTAACTGAGGCCAACGTCAAATTCAAACCCGAGCTTTCCTTCACAGAGTACTTATCCACGGCCGACGATCGTCTTAGCTGGCAATCGAGAGGTCTACCATCCGACAATCTTTTCACGGAGAATGCTATTATGCTTAAACGCTTCAGTCGGTATCCTCTTATCATCGATCCTACAGGACAAGCAACGGCATTCCTACTCAATGAGCACAAAGACCGCAAGATTACCGTCACAAGCTTTTTGGATGAGGCTTTCTTGAAAGTCTTAGAGAGCGCACTTCGCTTTGGGAATCCTCTCCTTATTCAAGACGTGGAGAATCTCGACCCCATCCTCAACGCTGTGCTCAATAAGGAGATACGTAGAACCGGTGGTCGCGTGCTTATCCGTCTAGGAAGTCAAGACATCGACTTTTCACCATCCTTTACGATGTTCTTGTCGACCCGAGACCCCTCTGTTGAATTCTCACCTGACATCTGTAGTCGTGTCACGTTCGTCAACTTCACGATGACAAGGAGCAGTCTGCAGAGTCAGTCGCTTGATCAAGTCCTGAAGGTAGAACGACCAGACACGGAGCAAAAGAGGACGGACCTCATGAAGGTGCAAGGTGAATTCCGGGTGAGGCTGCGTACGCTCGAAAAGCTACTGTTACAAGCTCTTAATGAGTCGTCCGGCAACATTCTCGACGACGACAAAGTCATTGATACTTTGGAGACCCTGAAACGGGAGGCTGCAGACATCACGCGCAAGGTGGAAGAAACTGACATAGTTATGAAGGAAGTGGAGCAGGTGACAACAGACTATCTCCCCATCGCCCAGGCTTGCAGTTCCGTGTTCTTTATCTTGGAGCAACTGAACCTCATCAACCATTTCTATCAATTCTCCTTGCGTTTCTTCTTGGACATCTTCGACTACGTCCTGCATCATAACCCCCACCTCCAAAGCGTCACTGATTACGGAGCAAGGCGTGACATACTCCTCAAGGACCTGTTCCTGATCACTTATAAACGGACCTCTCGCGCTCTCTTTCATAGGGATCACGTCATGCTTGCAGTTCTCCTCGCACAGGTCAAGCTCCGCGGGCTGGAGGATATCAACGATGAGTTGGAGTTCTTGTTGGAGGCTAGTGATGGATCAGCTGCTGCACCCACTTCAACAAAACGAACGATCGAGTGTTTAACCACCGAACAGCAACAGCGTCTTGATACCTATGCCAAGCAGTCGTTGTTCAGGCCAGTGGAATCGCACATCATTGAGCATGAAGAAGAATGGGCTCGTTTCTTAACCTCCAGCAATCCAGAGTCTGCAGTACCCACCCCTTGGGACCCGAGTACTCGTAAGTCTGCCATTACCGTTAAACCAATAAACCTTTTTTGATTGATTTTCTCTTTCCCAGCTGCCGTGGAGGCGATCAGATCATTGCTGATCATCAAATGTCTGCGGCCTGATCGCCTCTTACAGGCTACAGCCATATTCATCCGGACGGTGTTCGGGATTGACTTGTCTGCAGAAGCCTCATTCGACCTGGGTACCATGGTCGCTAATGAGGTGAAAGCACAAACACCCTTGGCTTTGGTTTCCATCTCTGGATATGATGCCAGTTACCGTGTCGAAGGTTTGATTCAAAGCACTCAAACACGCTGCACACAAGTGGCTATGGGTTCGCAGGAAGGGTTCGGGCTTGCAGACCAGGCAATAGGCGTGGCGTCTCGTCAAGGAACGTGGGTTCTCCTGAAGAACGTGCATCTGGCCCCGTCGTGGCTCGGCCAGTTGGAGAAAAAACTACAGACATTAAATGCGCACCGGAACTTCCGTCTTTTCTTGACTATGGAGGCAAACCCATCGATTCCTGTGAACATCTTACGACAGTCGCGCATTATCATGAACGAGCCTGCGCCGGGTGTCAAGGCAAACCTGCTTGATTCGCTTCACAGCATCCCACCTGCCCGCCTTTCCCAAGGACCTGCCGAAAAGGTTCGCCTTTACTTCCTCTTGGCTTGGTTCCATGCTGTCGTACAGGAACGCTTGCGATACGTGCCACTAGGCTGGAGTAAAACTTACGATTTCAATGACTCGGACATGGCGTCTGCCTTTACGACAATCGACACCTGGTTACACTCTGTCGCCAAGGGACGAGCCAACGTCGACCCCGCGCAGATCCCCTGGGATGCTATCCGGACATTAATCAAGCAGTCTGTATATGGTGGACGGATCGACAGTGACTTTGACCAGAGGATTCTCGATGCATTTGTTGATGGTCTCTTCAGTCCTGCTGCGTACAATGTCGACTTTAACTTGGTCCCTAATCTCTCGACTGCTAAGTTGCTAACTGCTCCAGACGGTACGAAGCTAGACAACTTCCTATCATGGGTCAAAGGTCTACCAGACAGGGAGCCTCCCGCCTGGCTTAGTCTCCCGCCAACTGCTGAGCGGGTTATTGCTGTTGCACAAGGTAATTTGCCTCCCTAATAGCACAACAATAACTCATGCGTGATTAGGGAACGAACTGCTTGTGAAGCTGAGAAAGATGCGGATGCTGGCCGATGACGACGACGATAGCGTGGCCACAGCCGGTCCGTCGAAAGGATCAGGATCTCAGCAGCCTGCATGGATGCGTGCTCTATATGAGAGATGCAAGGATGGGCTTGGTCAACTACCTTCGGTGCGGTGACTTTGGGGCTGCCTTTGTCAAACTCTAACGTGATAATTTCAGAGCTTCCGCACACTGCAGAAGCTATCTGCGGACAATCAGGATCCGCTTTATCGCCTTTATGCTCGTGAAGGTTCTACTGGTCAAAAATTGCTGAGCTCTGTTCGGAAAGACCTCGCCGACATTATCAAGGTCTGCGAAGGAGGACTTAAACAGACAAATCACATCCGCATGCTGATGAGCTCTTTGACCAAAGGTGATGATACTATCAAAGTTCATATTGGGAACCTCTCTGACATCAGTTCCAAGGCACGATTCCTAATCATTGGCGACTCTACAAGGTCAAGAAAACGATGTCTGTTTCAGAGTGGATTCCCGATTTCGCTCGTCGCTTGGCACAACTCGACAGCCTTTCCGAAAAGGATAACCTTGCAGACGTCGACGTCTGGCTTGGAGGATTGTTCTTCCCTGAAGCGTACATCACAGCAACTCGTCAGGCCATCGCCCATCGCAAGAAGTGGAGTTTGGAGACATTGGATCTCCGGCTCGATATCGAACGGGTGAATGATCCGAATGCGTTTATTATTGATGGTATGCCTTCACCCTAAACCTACTTCGAAGTCGCTGACCTTTTCGTAGGTCTGGTTTTAGAGGGCGCATCCTGGGTCGATGATCAACTTGTTCTCAACCAAGGAGAATCCGTGCGGCTGAATCCATCCCAGGTTCGGTGGGTCCAAATGGATGATGTGGACCCTAACGCGACCTTCGTCAACTTGCCTGTGTACCTCAATAACGATCGGAGTGATGTCTTGTTCACAGTAGACCTGCCTTTCGACAAGAGCGCCGGTAGTTTGGTCTCCACCCGCGCTGTATGTCTCACGGCTAGTGGATAGGCATATAGAAGCTCGGGAATAGAACGCCATAAACCGCATCGCATTAACTATGATACCGCCCAATGTTTTAGATACCTCCCAGCATCTCAGTCTTGATATAATGTAATAACGCTCTACATATTCACTTTTTATGTCTGCGACATTTTTATCCCATCGCGGGCAATGCTGAATTACGGCACACCGGCCAAGATGAGGCTGTAAAAGTCAGTTGGAATAAAGGGTCAGCATCTACTTGGACAATGAGCTACACGAACTGGATATGATCTGGAGACGTTGGTAATCGATACACGGAATAACAATCAGGCCTCTTCTACATTACTTCCTTCTGTGACGATATCTAACACCATCCAGTCTACTTCTACGCCCTTTTCGCGGAATGTTTTCCGTGCGTCCTCAGCAATAGCCTCAAAATTACCTAATGCGAGTGCAAGGATGGTAGGACCAGCTCCCGAAAGACAAATGCCTAGTAGCCCCGGGTGCGTGTCGGGTGTGATTAAAGAGGTCACCTCCGGTAAGCCCGGGATCTGAGAGGAGTCAATAAAGAGTTGGAGCGATCTGGTCTCGCGCCTACCAGGCTGCGCCTGTATGGTTGGTGGACTCGGTCCTTCATGGCTTCATAGATGAGTTCGGGATCTGGAGGCGATCTCGAGAGGGCCGTAGTCAGAACTGCAAGGCGCTGCATGTTGAAGATCTATTGGGTACATGAATGTTTACAGGTTACCAGACTATCGACCTGTTATGAGTGCATGCGTACCACGTCTTTTCGGGAGTAAGACTGCGGGAGGACTTCCCGAGCCGTTGCAGTGCTCAACTCGAACCTGGGTATTATGGCTACCGCGCGTATCTCCTTCGCCCACTCAAAACGCACATAATGGCCGATCCCCACGGGTGGCAATGGGGGCGGAGGATCACGGCCCCAGTCAGGGCCAGCATCGGGAGGATACTCCGGAAGGACCTCGCTCAGAGGGACGCTCGCGGCCTGGGTTGCACTGGGATCGAGCTCTCGCAAATAGGAACCCACAAAGCCTCCGACGAGCGCCGCGGTGACGTTGTCCGGATGGCGCTCGACCATGAGAGCAAAGTCGAGCATTCGCTCTCGTGAGAGACCGAGTTGTCCGAGTGCATCGCCCAGAATGACACCCGCGATTACCGCGGCACCGGATGATCCGAGTCCGCGACCAAAGGGTATCTCGTTGTGGGCGTGAATGATCAGACCCGGTGGGAATGATTGGATGCCACTGCAACGCAAGACGTATAACGCGACGCGCGTCGTGAGATTTTTGTAGGCATCGAGCGGGACTTCATCTGCGCCTTGGCCTGTGTACGATATGGAGGGCCGTTCTGCTGCTGCTGTAGAGGGATTTGAGTTGGAGGAGTAGAGTATGGGTACGGACACGGAGAGAGTAAGATAGAGGGAAAGAGAGAGGCCGACGACATCAAACCCCGGACCGATGTTGGCAGACGTTGCGGGGACGCGGATCTTGAAGGATCGCGAGTGGGCGGCCATCATCTCTCGCCCAGAGAAGTCGAGAAAGATTTGCGTCAGTTTTGACGACTTGATCTTATCACCGATCACTCAAGTTACAAATCAATCACTTTCTGCCTAATACTCCGTTGTACAATTCATCCCGCCATGCGCTGCCCAGCCCGGGCATGACATCGCTGACAGCAATTTTACGTTGCATGACAACTGGTGGTACAATGCTAAACGCACGCAATCGTCCGCTCTGAATGAGCCATCCTAGCGCTTGGTCGATTGCACGTGAGTAGGCAAATGGAGGATGACGCAAATGTGCGATGACGCGCCGAGCACCGGTTCGCGAAAGCATATACGCGTGCGTGCATTTGGGCGAACTGGCAGGGTGCAACGCTGACCACGTTGTATGACCGTTCGATAGTCGCGAAGAAATGTTCCGCAAGGGGGGAAACCGTGTCTCATCTGACCAACAATGACCTGCGGTGCCATTGGCTATTGTACAGACTTGGGAATTCTTCAACTTACCAAGATACACAATGTCCCAGTCATTGGGTAATGCATCCAAAAGTGCCTGCAACCTCGTTTTAACGTCCCGTTCAATGTCGACGTCATCCTCAAGTACTAGCACGGCCTCATCCATGCCATTTGCGATTCCACGAATCGTCTGAAGGTGTGAGTACCAGCAAGCAACTTTTGCGGTTGTGAGACGTCTGTATAGCGGGAGCTTGGGAAGGGAGGCGGCGGAAACGTTATTTCCAGAGGCGCAAGCGAGTGGTGTAGGATCAGATACCACTGACGCTTGGACGGAGGGTGAGCGCGTGAAGGCATATGGGTCTGCCATTTCTGCAGGAATGGCTGGATCTGACAAGCTATGCGCTGAAGGTAGTGTCCAAAGATCAGCACCCGAGGGCTGCAAAGTCTCCCGAGAACATATCGCGTCCTCCAGCTCGTGTGGCCAGTCGAACGCGGAAACAACGGCGTGGCGCTGCATGCGTGCATCACTTGGCTTGGGCTGAGGCATCAACTGACTGCGAAGAACGTGCACTTGGCGCATGATAGTGGCCACGACGGATGCATTAGCTTCGCAGGCATCCCGGTATGTCCAGTTCAGGTGAAGGGCATCTCTCAGACGATCCATTTGGAGACGGCGGTCAGTCCTTCGTGGAAGTGAGATGACGTAGACCTTCGAGACAACATCGAGTGAATTGTTCGAGAAGATCGGTGGATGCGACAGCCGCTGACACGAGGAATTTTGGACATTGAAGTTCATCCGTTGATTTGAGTTGCTCGCACGACCTCTGGGGAATGAACAACCTTCGATCATGATAGAGACATATCGGAGGGTGACGGTGGCGACGAATAGTGTACCAACAACGAGAATCCAGGCAACTAGCGATCTCTCTAGACACACCAGGCATCGGGATCGAAGAGGAAGGTGGGGAAGCATTGGACTGAACTTGAAAATCAAAGCTGCCGATGTATGTCGGTAATCAAGGGTGTATGCCCATGCTTCTCTTGCTAGTCATAAATAGTCCACTGGCAAGGGAAAGAGTAACCCCGAAAAGGAAGGGGATTATGCCGTCACTAGTACTGTATTTCCACGCGCGACACGCAAGTTCGAATGTATCAAATGGCTCTGCGTTACTTGTACAAGTAATACACATGGCAAGCCCCTTCTGATCTCGCGTCGTACTCCACGAACGTATTCTGGCATGTTCTACAAGGAATGACCAACCTGCCGTTGGTAGGGTGCCAGAATGGGTGCCAGTACAGTCCTACCGTAAGAACCATGCCCTCTGTAGTGACCTGCCGCGGCCATTCATCGCAAACATCCCCAAAGGTGACTCGGTTGATGTAAACGCATTCAATGCAGCTGCGAGCTCGATGATCGCAGATGGTGCGAGGCTCCAGATGGCATCACGCTTCCCCGAGAACAGCCAGGGCCATTCTAAATGTAATGCGTGGATATAATATTCAGAAGTGCGTCGAGATGCTGATTATAGTAATGGTACAATGTAGAGCGTTCTTGGGGGTGCAGGGAGAACGAATCGAGATAGTGCCCACCAGAGGGAAGGAACTGAATGTCATGAATCGCCCGCGGCGATCTTTCTCTCCGCAGTCACTATGTACTGTGAGTCCGTGGACAATGAATGAAGAGTTATGATGAACGCGCACCCCACATTCTACGGTCCATGGGACACTGCTGCTTCGACGCTGCCGTCGCTATCCATTTCAACAGACAGTGCATATGAAAGACATGGCTACACTCTCCCCATACTCACGAAGGTTAAAGGACTGTCAGCCACCACTGAGAGGTGTGTTTGCATTAACAGAGACTTACTTAATGGGCAATCATCCCCGGGCACCTTGCAAGTTGGACAACATCCTTCGAAAGGGACACGGCAGATTCCACACACGTCTTCTTCTAGATCGCCGTTGTCATCCATTTTACCTGTGTCCCACTGCCACTGGGCAATGGCGTGCCACTGTTTGACGATGACCTTCATGGTGTGGTTCGTGGTTCGAGAGACGCGTTTGTTTGTCTTTGTGGACGCGACGAGATCGCGGCACTTCTCGGGCCGAGTTACTTTTCGTAAATGTGTGCCAGCAGAGTCGTGCTGCCAGCGGGTCGCCAGCGAGATCGTGGAAAGAAGGAAAGCCCTGTTGTAATGGAGATAAGGTGTACAGCTGGTTGGAAAGTTGCTTGGCATGATATCTACGTGGTTGGAAGGGGTAAAAAGAAATTGGTGCCAGCCCGGTGCCAATAAACAAGGTGCCTGCCCTAAAGCTGTGCGGACCCCAATTGATTGGCTGCTTTTCTGACCCTGCTTCAAGCCTCTTGAGCTATCCTGATCCTCTCTGCGCCTCAACCCACATTCGAATCAACACATTCCTGACGCATATTTGCCATCAAATCATCCAAAATGACTACTACCACTATGCACTTTGGTCCCGAGTGGATGCGTCCCAAGCACCCGTTGCGTCCCCAAAATCCTCCTTCACCTCCTCCTAACCCCCATGCGCCATCCGGCGCGTCGTCTTACTCAGCTCTCTTGGCTCCTTCGCCTAATAATACGCAGGAGTCATCAGACCCCGCGAATCCATTTCTCTATTCGAAGGAGGACCTTTTAAAAATTTATAAAGATGGCGGTGGTAGGGGAGGACTTGGACTTGAAGTTGAGAGGTGGGAGGGTGTGGTTCGCGAAGTTGGATCCGAACCTATTTCACTGAAAGAATGGACCGACGGCGAGAGAAAGGTGCATTTGATTTCAACCGCACACTTTAGAGTAACACCTTGGCTCATTCATACGCAGCTTTTCGCCGGTTCCATTAATTCTGAGGTGCGCCGGCGTCAGTCAAGCGACTACCTATCACCGCTTGCGATGCAATCCGGGGAAAGACCGAAACTATCTCATACGGGTTCTGGAGGGGCGACTCCTCTGAGAGAAAGATTTGGTAGCATGATGAGGAAAAGGGATAGCACGGGTATGCACCTATTTTTCTTTGAACCGGCGTGGAGATACGATAACGCGAGCATTTTAGACCAGCCAGCTCAGACTATGCCACGAAAACTCTCCTTGTCCTCTCCCCAGGGCCCTCTCGGCTCTCCGCGCGACCCTGGCTTACCGTCTCCGCGCACACGAGGTCCTCTTGCGCCAGGCTTTGACGGTATCTTGAATTCAGGTGAAACTTGGGTATCTAGGAGACGGACGTCGGAGAGCGGTACAAGATTGAGTTCTGGTGTTGGGCCCCGTGTTGACGACGATGACGGACTGCAGTCCACGAGTAGACTAAAGATCGACGAACAGGAGGAAGAGCAACATCGTCAGCCAGAATCCATTGACACTCCCAATCCTCCCGGAGAAAATGTTTCTTCTCAAAATTTGAGTGCTCCATCAGGGATTTCTCAAGGGGTTGAACAATCTGTAGTCGACAATACTGCATCGCCGTCCATGAATGGCACGGAAAGACAAGCTAGTCCTACGTTTAACAGCTCTGCGCATCCCGTCCCAGCAGAAAGCGTTCCTGCCCAACCCTTGACAAATTCTACTCCCATGACTGCTGCATCACAACCTGTCACCGACCCTGCTACCGTTGAGTGGTCATATCTCGATCCACAAGGGCACGTGCAAGGTAACCCCCTTCTCCCCCTCTCCCAATTTCGTACATCTAAATAAATAATCCCCTTTTCAGGTCCATTCCAGGCAGAGCTTATGCAGAAGTGGTATGAAGAGGGCTATTTTTCCATAGATCTACTGATGAGGCGCGTCAACTTTGACGAGGTCTGGACTCCTGTGGGAGAGTTGGTTCAACGAGCCGGGGGTGAAAAGATATTTCTCTTCAATTTTGATGCACCTGCCGCTCCCCCGGGGCTCACCCGCCGTCGTGAGCCTTCTCGAGATCCCGTCCAACGAGAGCCGAATGGATACAACACTCCTTATCAGCCAGTACCGACTCGGTCAATCCACCCTTCCACCTTGGATTCATACTTCGCCTCTTCATCTCCTGCGTCCAACTCTCCTTCATCGTCATTCGGTGCTGGCAGATTTGGAGACAATTCGCCTGATCCTGCTGCATTCGGGGGCCTCGTTGGGTCGCCCGTGTCTTCGACAGATCCATCTATGGGTCTCCGTTCCGGAAATGTTGTCGACCCAGCATTTGTTGGCATTCGACGGACTGGCTACGCCGACACTCATTTTGAACAAGGGTTCAGTGTCCGGGCTGGTCTTTCTAATACTGGGTCTGTTCGAACGTCGTCTATGGATAGCTACAATTTCAACCCATCAATTCCTTCCCAACCTCCATGGACTTCGTCGAATTCCGTACATTCCACACCACTGAGCATTCGCACCAACTCCTACGACCCCAAGGGCCCGAGCCCATTCACATCGCATGTCTCCGCGGGATTGGATCCTGCTTTCCCTGGGGAATCTTCTCATACGAGGGGGCTTACAGTACAGCAAGAACCCGCTGGACAAACCTATGGTAACATCAATCAGCGTGATCTCTCCCGCCTGGGGTCCAGGGACATGTATCAACTTGAACAACGCACGGGTTTGGGTTTAGGAGGGTTTGATGGGACGCCCAGTGTCTCACCATTCGAGTCCCCTGTCCAGCATCAACCATTCCCTCAGTCGCCTTCCACGAACTTCACCCCTTCATCCCAACAAGCCGGTAACGCATCAATTCCTCCAACTTTATCGCTGTCCCAACCTACCTGGAATGATGCGACTGAATCCGCGCCAAAGCGTACTGGCTTGTCACCCTTTGATACCACACCTTACCCCACGTCACGGAATACGACTTCGACCCGCACTGTGCCTCCACCTCCGGCGCAATCATGGGCTCAGGCTCCCTTGAAGCAACCGACCCCGATTGAATCCTCGCAATCACCATGGTTCAATGCCTCGCAAGGAATCATTGATGATGGCTGGGGTCATGTCCCTGGTCCGCATAGCCTAACCGTTAGTAATCTTACTCAGCATACACAACAACAAGAGTCTGGTGAGGCATTCTCCCGGGATGGCGCCACAACCTTGGACAGCCCTTTAGAGCCAACACCCCTCCAGGATGCTCTGCCACAGCCGATCCAAAGTTCCGGTATCTCTGTTCCCCCAGAACCTGTGCAGCAGCTCGCAAAGCCCTGCCGCAAGTTCTCTGTGCAGACAAATTCAGCTCAACCAACTGCCCCTTCTTCATTAACTCCCGCTGCTACTCAACCTGCGAAAGAACCGACTTCCCCTCCACCTGTATCGACGCCCACAAAACCTGTTTGGTCGACGGAGGATGATAAGAAGAAAAGTATCGGGGGTCCAACAAGTCTCAGAGAGATACAGGAATTGGAGGCTAAGAAGCAAGATGCACGAAAGGCTGCTGAGCGGGAGCGATCCCGTGCTCCTGCACCTGCTGCAGCCCCAGTATCTGAAGATTCCCAGACCTTCACGGCGTCCTGGGGTCTCCCTATGTCTCAAGCTGGTGCGAAATCGTCGGCTAAAGACACGTCGGGGGTTATTATACCTCCTGCCTCTGCTTCGACGTCCGCATCTGTTCCATTATCGTCTCCAACCAATCCTTCATCTGCACCTCCTGTCGCTGTCTGGACGAATACTCAAAAGACTTCCACAAAGAAGTCTATGAGGGACATATTGGACGAAGAGGAGAGACGGAAGACAGCTGGTTTTAAAGAGCCCAATGCGGCGAATGCAGCACGTCGTGCTTATGCAGAAACCACTAACAAGGTAAGGAGTCGCAAGTTCGATGTATACCTGCTTTGACCAGGCGCTTTTTGTACCTAGGTAAATTTGCCTGCGCAATCCGGTGGTGGGGTATGGACCACTGTAGGCGCCAACGGAAAGGCAACGGCGGCCGCTGTTGCTGCGACCCCCGCTGGACGTCCAACGTTAACCCCATCTACGTCCGTTGGGTCGGTGGTCTCGCCCAGAGGAAGTGTCACGGCTGCCGCACGCTTGCCTGCGCCACCAGCGAAAGGACCCTCTGTCACTCCCAAGGCTGATGATACACCAGTCGCACCGTCACCCGACTTCATGAAATGGCTTAATGATTCACTGAAGCAGCTCAACAGCAGCGTTAATTGTTTGTTTCCTTCTCTGCCTTACAAACGAAGCTCGCTGATCACTATTTGGATGGTTAGATGAAGAGATTGCATCCATGTTGTTGTCATTCCCTCTTGATGGCGATGCAACAACTGTTGAAATTATCTCTGAGCTAATTTACGACAACAGCACAACGCTCGATGGCCGGCGCTTCGCTCAGGAATTCATTACGAGGCGTCGGGCGGACGCGGCTTCCAAAAAGCCAACGGGGCGTGCGCCGTCGATTGCTGATGTTGTGAAAGCACAGCCCAAACCCTCACAACAGGCTGAGTGGGGTGGATTCAAGGTTGTGAAGCAGAAGAAGAAAGGTGGTCGTACATAAGGAGTTTATCCCCCTACCCTTTTACCGATCAGGCAGTGATGCATGGGTCTAGATATTGTAAGATGGACTTTCGTAATGGATTTATTACCCTTTGAATTCATTCGCTGTGACGTGATGCGACAATGGGCAAAAATGCGAGAGCGTGTTACTGTACATTACTACAGCGAAGGGTTTGTATTCAAACGAATACTGATGGCCCCAAATGGCGCGGGACCAGCGCTGCTCCTGGTGCTATAGTGCGGATCCACGATTAACGATTAAGTGCAAACAAATTCTCTCGTCTAAACAGCGTGAAAGTTCCTCATAACGTGATAGATGAAATATACAATTACCTGGGCTACTGCCGTGAACATGAACTACAGATTTAGTAATTACTGTCATACAGTAGTATGATCTCCCATCATTCCTTTCCTCGATTCGATAAGCATAAAGTAGCCCTTTGCACTGAACACTTGCAGAAGCCATATTCTATAGCTCCCTGGAAGGTATAATGGATAGAGCAGGTACTCAATGCAATATCTTCAATGCACACAGTCCAGGACAGAGTGCCAGTGACGGCGGGATACCGCTAGCACAACTTGAACTGTGTGCCTTAAAGACCATCATCCAAAGAGAACGCTCTCCAGATGCGCCATAGAGATGTTTCGGATAATAAACTGGTGAAGGAGCTACCGAGTCCGTTGAACACTAAAGATAATATCTGAACGTAGACAATCGAGAGAAGCTGGTCTTGAGAATTAAAGCTGGCTTGGCATCCATTGACAGGTTGCACGATACGTGACGTGGAGCAGTCCAGCACAAGAAGGGAATACAGTACGTCACTGGTGTTTCAGTGAGGCGTGGATATGTTATGCAAGCGGAGAAAAATTCTAGCCCACCGCGAGGGTCGAACTCGCAGCCTTCAGATCACACGAACCGTGTATGCCCTACACCCGCTGTAAGAGTCTGACGCTCTATCCGATTGAGCTAGGCGGGCGTTATAAGGCGTTCATCTCAAACATGTATGTTCTTGGGCTACTCAATCCATTCCCTTTTTTCATCGCAGTTCATCAAGCCTGTAATTTTACTGCGGAGTGGACTCACTAAAAGTGAGTCATGCAGTGTATAGCACGGCACAGGAAGATGCCGAAGTGTGGCTTGGCGGTGATTGAAACGGGCGCTCACTTGGGCGGATCAAGGTACAAGCGTCGCGACGCCCACTGGTGCCCTGCCACTTGGTTTTTTCCATTTCTTGTTTCATCCCCCTTCGTTGTCCCTCCTTCATACCCCATACCGTGAGAGCTCAACGGCCTAATGTTTTCGTTTTCTCGTGTGGCCGCAGCATTTGCTGTCGCCCTTGCCTTATCTTCTGGGGTACATTCCATCAGTCAGGTCACGAGGTCCGGTCGCTACCTCTACGGCCCAGATGGAAATCGCTTTTATATCAAGGGTGTCGCGTATCAAGAGCAGGGTATGTACTACTTTTTTCAAGAGTTTGTATGTAACATGTAACGCCTCCCCCAGGTGCTGCTACTGTGAACCCCAATGCGCCTTTCTCTGAGCCGAGCACTTTCATTGACCCCCTAGCTAATGGAACCGCATGCCAGCGTGACTTGCCCTACCTCAAACAGCTTGGAGTCAACACTGTCCGTGTATATAGCGTGAATGCATCTCTGAACCACGACACCTGCATGAAAGCACTCAGTGGGGCGGGAATTTATGTCATGTACGTCAACGTCACGGCCGCCAGCCCCACCCGTAGCCGCTCATGAATTATAGCCTGGATTTGACCCTCCCCGTGAATGGCTCGATCGATCGGAATACCCCTGCGTGGACAACAAACCTACTCGACTCATACCTTGCGACAATTAATGCGTTTTCCAAATACGATAACGTATTGGTCTATAATATCGGGAATGAGGTTGTTACCAGCCCTAATCAGACCAACGCTGCGCCGTTTGTCAAGGCTGCGGCACGTGATATTAAAGCCTATTTGTCAGTCACATTGTCCCGTAGCGTAGCAATAGCACTGATGCTAGCCTTTTTCCTAGAAATTCCAAGTCATTGTCTTCACTCGTTGGTTACGCTGCGATCGATGGCGATGCCACGTGGATTGTTCCGCTTGCCAACTACCTCTCGTGTGATTCTGCCAATACTGCCATCGATATCTTCGGTCTCAACAATTAGTAGGCGCCCAGTAATCAAATCAGCGAAAATTACCTGTCCTAACCTAAGCACAGTGAGTTTTGTGGAAGTTCGACTTTCGCTGCTTCCTACGCTGCCAAGACGGGTTCTTTTGCGGGTTACAATGTGGTTGCGTATTTCAGCGAGTATGGATGCAATAACCCGTATCCCCGCCCTTGGGCAGACGTTGCTGCACTGTTTAGCACCGATGCCGCTCCTGTCTGGTCCGGTGGCGTTGCCTTTTCATACTTCCCCGCAACCAGTGATGCTGGCCAATTTGGCATAGTCAATATCTCTTCCGATGGATCTACAGTCTCGACATCGACCGACTACTCCAATTTGCAAGCTGCGTATGGTGCCGTGTCATTCGTCAACACTCCGGCACAAAGCAGTGCCCCAACTGCATCGTATCCCTCTTGCCCTGCACAAAACTCGTCCTTCCTTGCTTCAACCACACTACCGCCTACACCTAATGACGCCGCCTGTCGATGCATGCAGACCAACCTTGACTGTCTATTCAATCCCCAAACTTCCAATACGACTGGGATTGTAGGTCCGCTTCTTGATACGGCGTGTGGTCTTATTGGCACTGTTGGGGGAAACTGTAATTCGTTGTCTGCAAATGGTCAAACCGGGACGTACGGACTTGTAGCTTCATGCGACCCTTGTAATGTCATTCTTATCCATTGCTTTTACATCTGCTGATATGCTCATAATAGCGTCCAAACTCTCCTTCGCGATGAGTATCTACTACGAAGCGAACAAACGCAATGCTCAATCATGCAGCTTCGGCGGCAATGGTACCGTAAACAGCAAGGCTTCATCGGCGTCGGCCACTTCGGTTGCAAGCTCGTGCCTTGCGTCCGCTACAGGTACAACTGTCCCGACCGCTCCGGCTTCGGCGAGCCAGGCCGCGTCGCCTAGTGGGAGCAGCGGGAAGAAAGGAGCAGCAGCAACTGTCCTTGTTGGCGATTCTCGCGCGCTTCTTGGAGTCTTTTTGATGGTGACGGTCAGTGTTGTCGGCGGCGTCTTGTCGCTGGCGTAATGGGCTGTAGAGCGTTGTGGAAATAGGACAATCATCGAACCCTTAGTACTACCAATTAGGATATCCCTGGACTTGATTCTACGGTTACGGTTTACATATATATAGCGTTATTTGGTTTGGTTTGGTGAAATGTGGCGTTGTCTTAATCGGAGCTTGAAACTGGATTTGAATGTAGCAGGGCAACGCCGCTCAACTCGCAAAGCCTTTCCTTTTTCCCATCCCTTTGCTATGGCAGCCTCTCCTGTCCCAGCCGACCGTGGTGACACACAGGTGCGTGAAAAGTGGTCGGGAAAAGAAGACAGAGCTGGGGACTCTCTAGCACATGGTGCAGACCTCCCTCCTTCGAACGGTGGTCCTCCCGATGAACGTGGAGCATCAGACCCGGTCAACGCAGAGTATCACCCTCGCAGCCCTAGTGTGGGTGACCCTGGCCCTGGTTCCAGGTCTAGTGGGGCGACAATCTACAGGGAGAAACAAATCAAGGTGCTTAGGTCTTCTCTTGTCCTATGTTTCGTCCCCGCCACGTATGCGTTCGTGCATGGGCAAAGAGCATGAGCAGTCTCACTAGTCGTGATTCCATGCTGCTTATGGCTTGGCTTTCCGGAGACTAGCTACCCATGGATACCGGTTCATATGCTGCGCTTCTGCTCCACGTTTGCTCTTTTCAGCGTTCTGGACTTGGTGTTCACTTTCTGTGCTCTGCAGCCAAATAAGGTTTACATCGGTGGCTTACCCGAAAACACTCGTCAAGAGGATCTTCAAAGTTGTTTTGGAAAAATAGGCAATATTATCAATATTGAATTGAAGTACGTATCTATTTAACATTGTAGCAACTTCAAATCTGATTTATTTCCTCTAGAGTAGGGTATGGTTTCGTGGTAGGTGTCCCTGAAGAGATTTGGGGTGTTGGCGAAGTCTCATTCTCTCAAGGAATTTGACAGTCGCGAAGCGGCTGAAGAAAGTGTCGCCAAGTATAACGAGGGCTTCTTTATGGGCAATAAAATTCGCGTGGAAATATCTCGTGGCGGAGGACGCTTTGCAAAATTCAGTGGGGATCCGGGTGCATGCTTCAAATGTGGCCAGATGGGCCACTGGGCCAGGTGAGCTTTAAATTATTCATGTTCTTCTCCCCTCACGCATTGATTTGGACGTCCTAGGGAATGTCCCAATCACGTCGTACAGTGAGCCTTATGTTCCTTTTCTGCAATATTCCTCTCACGCTTAGTTATTTAGCACTTCTAGACGCCACAGCCCTCCTGGCGACGGTTCTTTGATCGATAGAATCCATCCTCCGCGTGACTACGCAGCACCCCCCCATAGCCGCGAGTACCCCCCTTACCGTGAAGAGTATCCTCATCGAGGCTATCCGCCCCCTCCCCGTGATGCTCGTTATTCATACGACTATCCTCCACCTAGAAGGCCTGTGTCTCCTCCGCGAGACTACCGCGATTATCCACCACCCCCGGTTCGCAGGGGCGATATAGATGACTACAGAATGCGTGGGCCTCCACCTCCACCTCCCCGTTACGAGTCTCGCTCTGGTTACTACGGCTCTGAGGACCCAGTTGCATATTCTCGTGGCTATCCCCCTCCGGCGTCTCGAGACTATGATCGATATGATAGGCGACCCCCTCCAACGACTGAAAGATATGGTGGTTACCCTCCCCCTCCCCCCGCTGTGCGACCAAGGACGCCGCCTGGAGGGGGTCCTCCATCGCGCCGAGAAGAATTCGAAAGACCACCTGCCCGGTCGGTAATGTTTTCTCGCGGCAGACGTCTTTCTCACTGTCCATATTCAGAGACTATGCCCCCCCAACTGAATACCGCCGCCCAGTCACCCCACCATCAGCACGCTACGGTGACTATCCCGCTCGCTCTGGCACCGACGCACGCACGAGGTCTGTTGTTTCGTGGCAATACCTTACTACGGAGATACTAAAGCGCTCAAACAGACGCCGTTCCCAAAGCCCTCCTACTAGGACTGGTACTGGTAGCTACGAGGCTTATCCTACTGCTCCAGGCTATGCTGGGCCTCCTCCGGCTCCTCCTAAGGGTGCTGCTCGCGATTATCCCCCCAGAAGTGGGCTTGATCAAAATGCGGGTTATAGGAGGCAGTGAAGCCCATGGAGCAATTCGGTCCAAAACTGGGCGTTGTGTCCACCACCCTGCGCGAATGCGAAACCTACATCTTGGCAGTCAACACTTGTTCTGTCTTGATCATCGCCGTGCTGGTTTATCTTTTGCGTAGCTTGGTTGGGTTCTCCTCTGTAGTGCTTGCCGCCCGATGATTTATGTCCTGCGATATTTGCTTTGCCGTTTCTCATGCTCCATGTGACCACTTGTTTCGCTTGCTTCCCACAGAACTAGTAACCTATTTAGCAAGCGCTGATGTGAATGTGACATTTATGTGCTAAAGAATCCTGTCGTGCCTTGGTCATCGGTCATGCTGCCGCTGGCGACAGACGCGCACCTGTCTCTCTAGATCTCAAAGTTCTCATGGGTGATGGTGAACATTTCCTTGCTGCACTGGTCTCGATCATTGAGCCCGGTTAGCGGTTTTCGATTGACTCGCTTACTTGGGCTCTTTTGTAGCACGGTATGGTACAATATGTAGTGGTTGATGACAATTGTAATATCTGAACCTGTGATATGAATGTGGAGTGGAAAAGAAATTATGATTGAACTGTTCAATTGAGGGATCTGAGATAACCACGTGGCTGTGTGAGTATAAGACGCCCAGCGGTGCCACGATCACAGCCGCGGTTCGAGACAAACGAAGATTGCCTCCCGGCCATGTCAACAGAACCTCAATCCAAGGTATCGTTGGATGGGCCCTCAAATGGCCTGGTGACCCAATTCGACCTCCATCTTAGAGTCATTGCGGATCGCTATCTGGGTTTCTTCCTCGAAAGGTCTGTGCCTATAATTTACAAGTGCCAACATTCTCTTATGCCTACTTTTATGTTCGTAGACGGAGGATCGAAGAGGCCTAGTGAGTCGTCCGCGAGACAGGAGCCGCGATATGTTGGCTGATTCTCGTCCCCATAGTATCGATTCTCTCTTGAAACTCCATTATAAGGCGACAGCTATTGACTCCTACTTCGACGCGCGTATCGAGCCGGATACTTCCAGGGCGACATGGAATGAGGTCAGAGATAATGTGGAAAGGGGTACGAGTCAACCCAATCTGCAGCGGGAATCGAGACTCACAATCTTCTAGAAACTCAAGCTCGACAGGCCTTCCTGAATACCCTCACAGTCGACATCATTAATCCCCTTATAGCTCTGAAGGCAAGCGATGAACTTCTCGCTGGATCGGGTATCCTGGACTCTAACCTATTCAAAAGGAAACGCAAGACCGCACACGAAAGCGGATCAAAGAAGATCTCAAGGGTTCCGCCTCGGCCCATGCCGACTATGCTGAGAACACCCTCCCCAAACTCAAGCGGGCGTATATCAAGAAATGCCAAGAATTCGAGGTGACAATCATACTACCTTATTCCCTTGTTACGCCACGGAACTCATGCGATATTGATGTTTGGGGACCGCCAACAGGACTATCACTCGGCAGTTGTCCCTCCCCTGAATCTCGGCCAAACATCCGTTGTTCCTGAGAGTAGTGCCAACCCAAGTGCTCGATCCAACCCCAATCTCCCTTCTTCAAGGCCGTCAGTGGTATCCCCGCAGCCCATTCGGCCCCTCGATCGTAAGCCTTCCAGTGGCGGACCTCGAAATCGCTCGCCGTCGAGCTCTACGGCTTTCTCAGATTTGGCCCAGCACGGTATTGATAACTCATCGAAGTGAGCCAAACGCTGCATTGACCACATGTTGATAGGAAAGAAGCAACTTAACCAACTGATTACGCTGTTGGACAAGGAAGGCGGTAGGGGTGGCAGTCGCAACGCAGACATGGCATTACGTTCAACTCGTGCTAAGCGTGAGGCTGATGAAGCAGGTGATGTCCATAAGACCGATGAATTTCACTTCATCTACTGAATTAGAATTAGACAAAGATTACCGGAAGGCTGTTCATTGGCTCGAGACGCTTAGGATACGGAGGGTTAAAACCTTGGAGGGCGGATATAATGTAAGTCATACGATGTTTTGAAGGCCGGACGCCATGAACGTCATCTGTGCAGAGTCTACAGCGATTCGTTTATGAGGGTACGGAAGTTACTAAAAAGGTGCTCGTTTCGTATACCGATACATTGATGTCAGTGCCACCACGGTGATTATTGCATTTTTTGAATATCTAACACTGTCCACAGCGCGACGTATACTACGCAGAACCATTTAGCGTCGCATGCCCGATCCGCCGTCGATAACGTCTGTGCCGAGACCGATATGACCATTTTAGCAACATCCCTCCGCAGTTCTCTTGAGCTGTCAATCCCTGCCCCCATTCTTTACTACAACTATCACGTCGGTGAATGCCAAGACTTGATTTTCGGTGTCAGTCTGGCGGACTATGCAACTGCCCGAGGAAGTGAAAATGACGTGCCGAAAATCCTAAGGATCAGCATTGATGAGATCGACAAGAGGGGCTTAGATGCCGAGGGTATATACAGGGTGAGCACATTGAAGGCACTTCGTACAACTTGTTTCTGATTCACGGTGTAGGTCTCCGGTCGGCATGCTAATGTACAAGAGGTCGGTGGGGAACCCTCTCAAAATCCAACTAGCTGACGCGAGTGCCCAATTTAGTTGCAACACAAGATCGAAAGAAGTGAAAGGAACTTCTCGTTTAATTCATTTACAGATGATATTTATTCGGTAGCCTCTCTTCTCAAGGTCAGCTTGTCCTACTATACGCGTACATCCCTCGAGCTTACCCGTTGCCCACTCTAGCTCTACCTCAGAGGGCTTCCGGAGCCTCTATTTAAATTTCCTTTGCGGGATCGTATGCAACATAGTGAGGATATGGGTAAAAGCTCCGAGTGCCCCGGCTTTCGTGCGCAATCTGATATCTAATTTATAGCCGACCATGCTGCAAATGGCTTCGTTGTGTTACGATCAAAGATTCGCCGGCTACCAGGAGTTCATAGGGCTTCATTGAAAGCTCTTTTGGAACATCTCTCCCGCGTTGCCTCCCATGCAGATAAGAATAAGATGGACGCCAAAAACCTCGCAATTGTGTTTAGCCCCGTTGTCTTTGGTGAAGACGAAATCCCGCAGGGTGATCTCCTTAGCGTGCAGCCGACAAAGGTGCGTTCTGTTTGTCACTTATCTTCCAGTACTCATCGGAGTAGGACTCTGTGATGGAGAATCTTATTGACAATGCGCATACCTTGTTTGACGACCGCCTCCCATCATCTCCGCCCCTTCCCCCAGCCTCAGCCGGAGAACCAGTTCCTGTTATCAGCTATGGCTCATTACACACGAAGGTCGCATTGCCTCCATTGCCACAGTCCGCAGAGGCATCAGGAGTGGACTTCACTCCCCAACTTCCTGCGCGACCTACAAGCAGCATTCATCCATCTACGCGATCCAATCCTCCCATGTCGCCTTCACGTACAAGTGCTGATCCTTCAGCGTCGGCACAGTCAATCCCCCCAGGGGCTCTCCTGCCGAGAATACAGACTGCAACGGACGCAACTGAGCCATCTACGCTGGAATCGGTCGTCTCCGATACAACCACGTTAGTCGAGAAAGCACCAGAACCAGCCCGGGACTTCGTTCCGTCACCGACAGCGACACGTGAACGGTATCAGGGAGAATTATCACCAGGGTCCGCCCCTGAGACACCACTGACAGCAAATTCGCTAGCTGGTGGCGGCCTGAATTACTCGGATTAATTTGGTGTATTTTGCATCAACGGTTGTTTGAAGTTTTTTTTTGACACACGACATGAGGTTTCATATCCATGTATGTATGTATGTATTTTGCCGGTTTTCTATGTCTCCGGACATGGCTCGTTTGATGGTTTAGCATGGACACTGTAGTCATTTTGTTGATGGTTTTGTTGATTGGATGATGTGAATTACGGTACAGTAAAGTATGCCGCGCCGGCGCGTTTTGCCAAAGGTGCATGAATTGAATCCTAATTTCAGCCACTGTACAGTTTATGTAAGACAACTCGTCCCAACATTGCACACATTTTGTGGAGTCGACCTTATCACAGTCAATAACTGAGCCAGTCAAAGTATGCCCTCTCTTTCCCTTAGGCCTAAGGAATCCTACTTATATGATGCGCACATAGAAACCCCTTACAAACCATGACTCACGACGCCGTTTGGTTTTCCCGCCCTCGTAAGTTTGGAAAGGGATCCCGCCAGTGGTACGTGTTTCTTACTTTGAAGTCGAAGTCAATATTCACAAGTCTCGATTGGCAGCCGCCTCTGCGCACACCAGGCGGGTCTTATTCGTAAATATGGCCTTGACCTGTGCCGTCAGTGCTTCCGCGAGAAATCTTCTGCCATTGGATTCGTGAAGGTAATGTCCCATCAGTTGCCGTCCTCTGGTTACAGCTTTACTCATACCCATGTGTTTGTGCGAATACACAGAACCGATAAAGCCGCCCGTCTTACACCTTTCGCGTCGCATGTACTCTTTCTTTTCCTCGCACCGCGAAAACTGCACTCGGAATGTATGCTTGAGACTCTTCATTTTGTTAGAAGTATGAATTTTATGCATACATGAAGACAACCAGTGGGCCTGACGATGACATGCGTGTTCGGCTGACGAGCTGCGGCCGAGACCGGAGCAGCGTGTCGACGTGCCAAGTAACTATGCCTCCATTGACAAAAAGCTGGTCACCACACCGTACTCGAAAATCAACAGCTTCATAACGCCGTACCAAGATAATGAGACGTCAGTTACGGATCTGAAAGCCTCCACGACTTTTCAGGTCTGGAACTTCCGCATAGCCTGAATCTCGTCTAATAAAGCCTGAAGTCTGTCATCTTCGATTTTAACGAGGCTAGTGGCAGGAAAACCAAATAAGTGACAGTTGGTCGAATGAACCCATACTGCGAGGCGTACCTCGGGATGATACTCTTCGCCTCCTCCGCATCCGCAGGACATAAGTTTGCAATTTGCGCCGTCTCAAACTGTGTCAGCTCCGGTTCCCTGCGCAGGATCCTATACAAAGGCATGATAAACATGTCTGACACCACGGTGCCAAATACCAGCGGAAATGAAGGAAGCCCTACTCTCGAACGGCCGATGCAGAATCAGTGGTGTTGAATTTTGCAAAAGTCTTGACGTATTCCAGAGTCTTGTTATATACCCTGAGAGTGAAGGAGGGGGAAAAAGAGGGACAGGAGATGTATGCGGGAGTGCGAGGGAGGGGAAGGAAGAATGTCGGCTAAGCACGACCAGTTGGCAGTTGGTACTAAGAGAATGACGCACACCGTGTCTGGCGCATCTTTATCCCTGTTTTCGAGTAGATATTTGACCTCTGAGATCAAAAGACAACCGGCATTGTTGAATTCTACAAGTGCAGAAATGAACGAGGACAGGAATGGAATGAGCATCGCCGTATCGAACAGAGTACAGTCGACACTGTCATAACCCACACCTACTCCAGAGTATACCAAAGTCATACTGTTCAAGGTATGACTTTGGTATGCTCCGGTGTAGGTATGGGTTATGACGTTGTCGACTGTAGATAGTAGCATCTTCAGACGTGCCTGGTCCAAGCTTAAGAGCAGCAGCGTCTTCCTCTTCTTGTTGAGCCTTGTGACGACTTGGAAACGAGCGCGAAGTCATATTGGCAAAGAGTACGGGGCAACGAAAGTGCGCTTTATCAACAAGACCAAATTTGTACAAAGGACGGTATTTACTTCTGTCCTTACTCAGCCAGAGGACAACTGACATCTCACACTTGCGAAACCAAGACGACTTTGAGATTGAGCAGAATGACTACACAATGACAGACAAATAATGTGCGACGGGATACGATTAAACAGATGTGTTACGAATCTGGGACCGATGGTCAGGGGCCAAAACTTGGGAGATTACGCTGTACAGATGTGGCGAACCAAGAAAACTGTTCAGGAAAAGGGTGTTTAACAAAAAGACACAGGAATGAAGCGACGATGAATGCGGGTTTGAAATACAAATGCGCCTGGTGTGGTATGCCATATGAGTAGTTCCCGATCGTCAGTGTGTTACCGCGGGACAGCATAATGAACATATGGGGGGTTCCTTAACAAGAATACTATAGGGTATAAGGTGTTGAAGAATCTTTTGGTGAGCGAACTTCCGACCGACAAGCCATTTCACCCGTGCAAAGCGTAGTTTACATTGAATAGCCGAAAGAGGTACGTTGGTACGGGTCGGCTATACCGTTTGCGACACCAACACCAGGGAATGAAGAACCGACGCCATTGAACGTGGAGAATGTGCCTTGGTGAGGGGCATGACCGGCATTACTTTGGAGAACGTAACCGTCAAGCGCATGGGGTTGGAGACCGGGGACGGGTCCGCGGAGACTAGCTTGGGAGAGCCCACCCTGATTCTGACCTGTTAAGCCAGCAGAGTACAGCCCGTTCTGAGCCGAATATACGCCCACCAGCGGGTCCCCTGGGAGATGGCGACTGCCACCATGGTTGGCTATATTCACAGCAAGAGCCTGCTGACTGTGGAAGCCACCGAAATGATCTAAGTGTTGTTGCTCGCGTTGCAACTTGTTCTGAATGCGTTTGCCGTACGGCGTATTGCGAATCAATGGCAACACCGGCCGAATGCCATCCACGAGAAGAGCACGTTGACCAGGTTCTGCATAGTCGAGGGCAGTCTAATCATAAGTGAGAAATAGAATATATGATAGTAAGAACCGATGACCGCCTGACCTGCACGCAGTAATTGCCATAGGAATCGCGAAGCAGCTTTTCGAGCCTCGTACGGTTGAGGAGCTCTTCAATGAGAATTTTTCGTGTAGTGTGTTCGGCAACTCGAATACACTGACGACAATCGAATATGAATACGGTGCATGGATACAATTGAATCAAGCCACCTTCTCGATAACATTGGAGCTGAATTTCTGAACAGAAAGGGCGCAGACATTGCCGATGAATTGACGAATGACCGCATCACTGAACCTGTTGTCATTGAGGTCGAGAATGTATTGGACAACCTAAAGATAGATACGTCAGGAGGTGATCCTTTTCCTCAAGGAAAAGAATAACGTACATAATTGCCGTAAGGATCTTGAACAAGGGTCAACGCGTTGTAGGTGATCTCATTCACGAGCTGAATGCGTTGATGATCGGAGGCGTGATCGATACAGCGTTGGAGTACACAACAACCGTGGCGGTGGGTGGCCACCTCAACGCAGTTCGCGGCTACCGCATTGTATATGAACTAGGGGCTAACTTAAGCGAATAATTAAATGTCGTAACGGGTAACTGACCTGGTTGTCTTCCGGCGCCAATTTATTCAAACACTTCTGGATGACGTGATTACCGTTCAGGTCCTTAATGAGTACAACAACGTGGAGGCTGAGCGCGACAATGATCGAATGAATCTGGCCATGGTATCTATGATCAGTCTGCGCGTCCAACCGCCACCCTGTCAGTGGACAGGAGGAAAAACAATTATGAATTATACTTGCCTGTCTCCTTGTGGACAGAAAGTCGATCATTTTTTGAACAGCCCTCGTCCCGTGCATATTGAGAGAAATATTGACAAGGTCCTGAGCAACGGACTCGCAAATAATGTTTCGTTGCTCGTCGGTGGAATACTCCAATAATTTCTGGCAGAGGTAATTACCGAACGGATCTGGGAACAATTTCAAAGAAAGCTCCTTGGGCAATAATGAATTGCCTACCAGTCATGAGGTCTGCAAAGTGGCCGAAGGTCTCACGGAAAATCATATCACGGTGTTCTGGAACGCCCTCTTCTAGCTTCTTCTGCAAGTATCTGCAACCATGCTGATCCTTGCAGAGGTTCGAAATCTCTCCCGCCAAGTCCTCAAGACGAGTACCAGCAAAGCGATTAACTGAGCAGAACGTCAGCACAATGCGATGGGTGGTGATAGTTGCGGATACCCACATTCTCGATCGACATCCCCGCGCCTATGTTTAGGTCCGTGCAATCCATTCATTTTCCCATCGCTGGCAACGCGGCCACCAATTCCCAATCCGTAACGGGTGCCATGATGGTGATACAGAGCCGTAGAACCAGTACTGGCGAGACCACCACCATTGGCATATGAATTGAAGCGACGGTCATCGAGGGAGTTGCCAGCGCCATTATTTAGGCCATACACTGCAGCATCACCACCGTACGGCTGACAAAACATGTCAACTGAAGAAGAGAATGAGTGAGTGGATAAGGACTCACGTGAAGAGGGTCATCGTAACCGGCCTCAAAATTGTCATACTGTCCGTGATTAGACAGTCTTGACAACGAGGACTGCAGATCACCGCTCATCGGACTATCTCCAAGCTGCGTCCCCTGAGGAGTTAGACGCGCACCAAGGTTCTGTGTGTCTGGAGAAATCGGGGTACCAGGCGTTTTGGCTAGATGAGATGGGATAGTGGTGGAAATCCCAGCCAATGGGGTAGCAGGAACGGAGCGCGTAGTGATTGACATCCCATCAGAAGGTGCAAGGGGAGATCCACGACGCGACCCGGGTGGTTGGATATGAGTAAGAGTAGCAAGGGTTTGTCCATGCGAAGGAAGGTGTGGAGTGGCCGAAGCGGAGACGGTTCCACCGAGTTTATTGTTAACGGACAAGTCATTAACGCTCAGAATGGGATTTGTAGAAACGCGACGGCCATCTCGTACAAACGAGTCCTGGCGAGAAGGCTCCGAGAACTGTGGCCACTCGGACGACTTCTGCACGTCACCCGAACGAGAGACGACACTGCTGCGAGAAGGTGCTTGGGACAAGGCAGCCAAGTCTAAAGCGGCGGACGAAGTAGACAACTAAGGTAAGGAGAGGAGGGGGGATTCACCAATAGCAGCTATACAAGACGAGTGACACGCACCTTCTGAAAATGAGAAGCTTGAAACTTGTCATCATCGGATGTGGGTAACTTAAGGATGGCATCTGAGAATACGTGAGATGTACAAGCCAACCACTTTGGTAATGATATTCACTGTTCATTTCCTCATCGAGTTGCTCGTCCAACATCATACCAGCATTATAAGTGCCGTAGCGCAGACAATCCTCTTCGTGCGCCCCACTATTCCTCTGCAGTGTTATTTGTTCTTTACGGGCTACAGGTGGGACGGTTTCCCCAGACACGGTGAGACCTTGCAGATGACCAGCAAGCTCCTCGTCGTGGCTGCTGGCTGACGTACGACGACTGGCAGGCATACTTTTGGCACCCGCTCGCCCGTAACCTTGAGTAGAACCGTTGTTGCCATGGGGGTTGTTCGCAGGGATTTCTGGGGAACGCGTCGTTGGTGCGTAGGTTACAGATTTCCGCTTATCTGCAACCGAACCGACAGCTCTCGAGAGAACATCTGTATCCAAGCCCATCCGCGTGAAGTTCGTGCGAATAGCGGGAGAGATCTCGGGCCCACCAGGAAGAAGGGCATTAACGCGAGGGGGTGTTGTAGGTGCAGAGGCAGCCATATGCTGGAGACCGTTACCATTGCTGTCAACGGGGATGCTCAGCAACTCCTGAGCCTGCTGCTGCTCCAGTACGCGCATCTGCTCTTCGAACATCTTGCGATGCAGAGCGCGCTGCCTCTCATGCTCAATACGCTTGAGTTCGACACGCTAGATGCGACACCTCAACCTTTCATACATTAAGCAATAAGGCAATACAGTACTCACAGCTGAAAGTTCGGGCATATTAGAGCCCAACCTTGCCGTCTGAAAAGTTTTGTATCAGAGAAGCGAATGAGTAGCGCCATGTAATTGGGCTTACGGAATCAGCCAAGTCCAAAAATGCCGGTGGACTCTGCTTGACCTCATCGGAAGTGGGGCGTGTATCAGTAGGGGATGTAGAGGGTTGAAGGCCAGTAGCCATGGTGAATAAGAGGTATTAAAAGTATTTTTTTTTCTTTTTGGTGGGATCAGTTCCGGGCGACGATTCGGAGCAGAGAGTGACAAAAAAAGAGATGGAGGGAAAAGCGAAAGCGAAGAGCCTAATTGCACAGAAGGATGAAGTTGGCTCTACAGAAGAGAAAATGAGAAGGATGAGGATGAACTGGGGAGGCTTGATGCGTACGTGAGAAGAATTTTGAGCCCGTCTAAAAAGGACTGATGTTACACTGATGGGCTCTGGCGAAGGGTGAGGAGGAGTGAGGAGAAGAAATCGCGAAGAATGCTCACTGTAAATTGTGTCGAGACGGAGAGGATGAGGGGGAGGTGAGGCGAGAGGAGTGAGGCAGGACAGAGAAGGAAATATTATTATATAAATGGGGGGCGGGGGGAGGGCTTCGCTTGTAGCGCGTGGAAGAACTCTAATTAGTGACACTCGTCACGGCCCTCATTTTTTTTCTTCCACCTCTCCTCCTGCCGCCCGGTCACCATTCCCCTCCGGAGCCCTCTCCATCCCGCGGCTATCTCTCTCCCTTTCATGTGTCCCTCTCCGCTTAATATAATTATTTGACTTATAGTCCCCGCTTTGCTCCTGCTTTCCATGGGTATGGCAGGTAGTGTATGTGCATACACGGTACCCATATTCGCATGGAACACGTATATGCGTATTGTACACTTGCGGGCTCCAGGGAGTGCGCCCAGTGTCAAAATCAAGCTAGCCATATTCATTACGAGTCGCAGACAGACTTGCGTTGTTTTGGCCCCATTTGACCAGGCACTTTCCTTATCCCGCTTGGGTTAGCACGAAATGAGCAAATGACACATCCGGGGCGCGGACCTAATAGCCGCTCTCAGGAACGTCTATTATGTAAGCGGAAAACCTAGGGTTTGTGCTAGTGCCCACATGGCGCGCCATTTCACTTTGTTGATTTCACCTGTCTGCCGGTTCCTTTGGTTCCTTTGCCCACTCCACTGAGTTACAGTACCACACTCTGTAATTCACATTGCCCGTCCAATCGGAGCCCGCACACCCAGCGGCATGTCATCGCGCGGCATCCAAGCCAATCTGAGCACACACTAGGCACTCCAAGTCCCACTTTACCCACGAGTCCCCAACCCCTAGACCTCGCCCTGCGGGTGTGTGTAGTCTCACCCACTGAGAATGGGGTTGAAAGGGTAGGAGATATCCCAGCATAGATCGAATTTAATGAGAGGACGTTAATTGAGGCAATTCTTCATGTTTCAATAGTTCCTGGACTTCTTTGAGTGAATATCTTCGCTTGAAAACATCGACGGGACGGGTGACATCTGGTAACAACCCGTGGCGTGTGGCGGCTTCAAAATTTCACATATCGTACACGTCACAAACATGGACGACTCGGAGGACCTCAAAGGTGCATAAATGAATGTAAGCGATTGCATACTGTGATCATGGTTAAGATCACCTGTCTCGGATTCTAAATCTCAATCTTCACTGGGTATGTAGTCAGCGTCTGTGTAGCCACGCATTCGATCTTGTGAGTTAAAAACAATCTGAACATGATGTCACTACGAGGAACCCCAAAGACGCGTCTAAAGCACAGATATTTCTGAAGTTTGCAATATCAGATATTATTAAACTAACATCATCATGGTTTTTAGTTAGCCACCAACTATCACATGAGTAGTATCCCATCGTACGAAGTTCAGCGTGGGGTATCGCGGATGAGGTAGGAAGGGGTTTCAAAGAGAGATGTCTCAGACTGGTGTACGAAAGCTGGACGCAACGACTGGCCGATCGCGTGACGGACCTAGGCGGCGGCGGCATTTCAGCCAACGATACTGGACTGGGTACCTTCCTCATCCGAGAGAGTCAATAACAAATTTTTGAGGTTTGGAAGGGTGTGTCGCATGTCCAACGCGCGTAAATTCCGATCAGACATGAGCTACCGAATGGCAGTTAGTTTCACCTTACCAAAACCGATCAAAAGGGGAGGCAAACGATACCATTTCAATGTTCTTATTCAGCAGGAATACCCCATACTCGAATCGGTATGTATCAACGCCTCTGGAAAATAATGGAAACCTGTACTGGTAGTTAATAATGGACGCGCGACACATTAACAAACTGTGTACGCACATTCGCGGTCCCACCATGGCAGAGATGCCATCTCGGATCATGCTCCTGCTTCCGCAAAAGGTAATTGGATAGACGAGCATCTTGTCCAGGTACGCTGCGAGGAGCTGAACGACGAAAGCAGCATATGCTAGTGCAGTAGCGACGCCTTCCTCGTTGATTTCCTTATATGTCGGCAGCGACAGAGGTGGTGCTGGGTCAGTGACACCCACTGGTATGGGCAACGGCACGTTGAGAATGCTGAACAGAAGATCGGAGCCGGAAATGAGATCGATGGGAAAGAGTGATGCCAGAGTGGTGATTAGGGAGGCCCGAATGGGCAAAATGCGGCGCTGAAGAGCCATGGCTGACTCTCTGTGGAGGGTATCACAAGATAGCGTTACAACATAGAAGGACCTTGCACACCTCTCGCGCGACAACTCCTGTTCTGTAATGGCTTCAGCAGCAACGTCTTGATCAAGTGCATCTGATGCCAAACATAGTGCTTCGCGGCGGCGTTTTAGCAGCTCCTTCCGATGACGAATGCGCTCGGACACTGATGAGAGGGACTTGAGAACCCATGACGGAGATTATGACGGCGTGTAACAAGTCTTACGGCTTTCCACCTCAACTTGCACCTGTGCTTCCGAGGTCCGCCAGTCAGCTACTCTCCTTTCTCGCTCAGAGACCTCCCTGAGCTGTCAACAGAAAGCAGAACGCCACAACGGAAATTTGAGCACGGTCAGCCTTGGCCTAATATAATTTCCACGTACCAACCAATGGACATCCGAAGGGACATATAATCCATCGAGGTTCTTTATCACTTTGCAGAGCGATCGCCGCGTGTCGATGATCGCGGACTGTAAGTTGACCAACCTAAGCGGCTCAACATATTAACAACTGGTCTACGCGGACTTGAGTCGTTTTCGTTTGACACTTACTTCACAAGTTCTTGCCACGTTGAACTTGCAGCATATTCAGCTCGAGATTGGCGAGCCTTAAATATTGAGAAATCCTTGCGGCGTGGCGCAGCAGACCTTGAAGCAAGGGGACTTCCAGACGTATGAACTTCGGGATCGGAGTTGTAACCATTCGAAGGAGATGGGGACCGCGTAGGTCCTAATGACCGGACCACTGGCAAATAGAATGTCTTGCCTGGTGGGGAAAGTGTCACCAGTAGTGCATTTGATGGCAGACTAGACGGTTGGACTAACATCTGCAGTCCATCTTAAAAAAGCTCTTGATGAAATTACGAAGAGCTCACCTCATCTGACAATGGAACCATGTCGGCCAAGCATACATCCCATTTCCCGGCTATCTTCCACTGGGGGTCAGAGATATCTATGTCATTAGACATCTTATCCTTCCCTTCGTCATTGTTGAACACGCTCGGTGAGTCCGGGGGAAGCCTTGCCCAAAGCTGTACGGTTATGTGGGTCGCCGACGGATCTGTCCATTTGGAAAAATCGTTGAGGTCCAATGCGAAATCTGGATTTGTCGATGGTCTGTGGACAGCGGAGATAAAATCTGGTACATTTCGGGTTTCATGGTCTGCCTTGACCTGCGATGCAAGTGACGACTTGGAAGCGCCGCCATTGACTTTGGTGGGCGTTCTGACACCCTTGCGATTTTTGGGCGCGGGTGTTGGTGCAAGGCTGTCAGTAGCCACAGTGCCGCCCGTTCTGGAGACGCGTTTGGCAGGTTGTTCTTCTCTGGAACCCAAAGTAGACCTTGACGTCGAGTTATAGAGAGAGTGAGCCTTGCTTTTCAATGCAGGACTTGCTCTAGGAGTAGGCGGACGATCACAGGACGGAGAAGCTGGTCTTGATGGTTTCGTCGGGGAAGCGGACTGTTCGACGGAACTTGGGACGGCAACCGTAATGAACGTCTCCACCAGGCGTGATTGCAAAACTTTCTCTAATGACCTCTGTGTATATTTTTGCCACAGGTTGACTGTAGGGACCGTTCCTTTTCCTGTGGACGACATAGTGGACGTGGTTCGAGAACGGATTGACTTAGTAGATATCACGGTAGCAGAGAGCGGTGGATGGCTTCCTGAGCCCACGCTCGTTGAGAATTCCCGTGCGCTAGTTCGCGATACTGTACGTTTCCTGACCCTCTGCTCCGCAAGCAGCACCGAGCTAACTGTGCGTGACTCCTCATTGACGTGGTCCTCAAGCCCCTGACTCTTCACCGTTACAATAGACGCGGATGACGTCCTCCGGGACCTCTTCCGAGCAAGGGCAACATCCAGGTCATCAGATAAACTTCCGTACGAAGTAAACTGTGATTGCTCGGACGGCTGTGATAAGGCAGAGGCAAAGGCGTCGCGGGTGGGGAATGGAGTAAAGTTCCGGACTTGAATGCGAGAGACATGTCGAAGTAGATGCTGGCACATTTACGAACACTATTGAGTAGACATATCAACATGGAGGGGTGACCTGACACTCAACAGGTGTTATATAGCGATCCGAATTACTGGCGGTCCCGTTTCGCTTAATCTCGACATGGTCGTAAGGGTATGAGTCTATGTCCATCGCGCCGCAGAAGGGGCGTCAGGAGGGCTGGAGGGGATAAGAGGGAAACGAGTTGGAAGCATAAGTTGGCGTGTGCAGCCCGACGGAGAGCGGGTTTCTTCCTCCGCGTCACTCCCCTCACAACTGACCAACGATGCCCCCTAAACCGCGTATCGTCCGTAAGCCCTCTGCTACGGCGGCAACAGCCTCCCCAAAGGCGCCACCATCAGCACCCCCACCCCTGACGACGATGTCTTCTTCCGTCCCCAGACCCCCCTCGCCAAATTCGACCACCACAGGCGCGGTCGCGGGTTCCAAGGACGGCGCAATGTTACCACCTCCCAACCCATCACCCCCGAAAGCCATACTTGAGCCGGAGTTAGATGCGCTAGCAATCTGCCTTCGGGTGCGTAAATCTACTGGCGTTGTGTTTCCTGTCTTCGTAATCATTTCGAAATTCAGAATGCTGCCGTGAAGACGAGCCAGGTACACGCGTTCTTTGCTGATACCAAGAGACTGTAGGTCGACCCGATATTTCTAGCCGTTCAACATCTAAAGCCTCACCACGTTCACAGCGGGATCCACAATTTCGTCACGCGTCCTCCACACACCCTCACCGATGCGTTGTGCCGCGAAATCGAGAAGTACGATCAGATTTGTGACCTGATGGAGGCACAGCTGGTAAACACAACCCTCGTTTTCTATCATACTGCAGGCATTCAGTTATATTATAGTCACGCGCCATCTCTGTGCTACAACGAGATCTCGACCGAGCCAAAGCCCAGGAGCAGGCCGAAAGAGAGGCAGAGGCCTTGAGGAACTTACCCCCTCCAGAGCCAGAGATCGTCCCAGAGAGTACTAATGCCGCCGGGCCCAGCGCGGGCTCTCCCTCGTCCGTGATTCCTATGGACGCGTCATCAGTACCTGGGACCCAAAAAGTTCCCGGGGCAGGCTCTTTCCTGGCAGCGCGTCGTCAATCTACGATATCATTGTCCTCGCTCAGTCGCCCGCAAGTCCCGCACAAACTTGATTTATCCTCTGACGCGCTGCGTATCAATCCGGCAGAACTCGCTCAGGGTCTAGGCGGCGGCCTTCCCTCGCCTGTCACGCTCGCTCCAAAGTCTGGCCGTCCAACGGCCACAAGTGAATTCTCGCCAGACTTCATGGCGGCCCTGGCAGCCACGGAGATGGCAACTCGACCGGTAGACATTGATTTGACCATGTTGCCAGAAGAAGGTCGCACGACGGCACACGTTGGCCTCGATCCCCCACTGGGAAGCTCCGCCGACCGACCTATTGAGCTCGACTTGGAAGGGATGGACATCGACATGGCTGATATGGAGCTGTTTGGCGAAGAACCTACCAATGACGCCACCGCAAATCCAAATCCGTTCGATAATACCACGACAACCGTGGGGGATAATCTATCACAACCAGCGTCCCTTCTTGGGGCATTTAATCAGGCAACCGAAGGGGATTCCCAGGGTAGTGTAACAACGCTGCCTTTCGATATGAATATGGACGAAATGGACAACATCGACTTTTCCGGGTTCCAATTGGACTCAATGATGAATACTTCCGATATGGGAATGCTAGACATGAACGCGCTGCTTAATATGGGTTCAGAGACAGGAGCCCAGGTGGAAGGCCAGAATGCTACAGGCGATACTTAGTATGTGCTAAATTCGTACTGGTGTCCGAGATGCAAGCAGGAAACAACTGTTCATTTATCTTCTGGCACGTTGAGCGACTCAGTAGGCCCTAGGGCTAATCAACGAAATGGAAACTGGGCCATCTCCCACTGGTCCCGTACATCATGCACAAACCAAACCAATGCGGGTATTTCCATCGAGTGAGATGCCAATATCATGTTACGGCCACACAATACTTTTTCAGCCTCCTTCGAAGAGGATGATCTAGGCGAATTCCCGCACGCATCAACATATCAGCCATCTCACATGCGACCTTATTCTGTTCCTCCTCATCCCCCCCCTTCGATTCGAGAAGCTCCTTCACTGAGCGAGCAAGCCGGCCTTTTGGCCCTGTAGCAGCCCCATCAGCCTCTGCGACAGAGCCGATTACTGTCGACGTGGTGAGACCATCTCCCCCCTGCTTCCCCTTGTTTTTCTTCTTGTTCCCTTTCTTCGGCTTGGGAACTGCGAGAAGTGGCTCCAAGACCTCCGTACGAAACCGTCGATACGCAAGTGACAGAACTGGCACGACGTGCTCCGGCGCGCTCGCCGCCTCCGCGCACGCCTCGGCCAACGCAAGCTGCTCGACCGTTGCACCCTCCGGCGCTCCCCACCGACGCAACTCGGCGGCACGGCGTTCGCGCATCTTCTCCGTGATCCTCTTATGCGAGCCCGTGCCGCCCGAACCATCTTTTTTGGCCCCGGGACCCTCAGCAAGCTCGGAGGATACGATATCGCCAAAGCGCAACCAGCCCTTATCCTCATCGACTGCACGCCTGACGTACTGTCGGTTTACGTAGTTCAGTAAACGGTCGATGGACTGCGCGCCGGCGGAGTAACGGATGAAGCAGGGCACGAGGTAGTGCACGAGTGCGGAATCATCCATCGGGGCGCCGAGGAGCACTTCCCGCGCCACTTCCACGAAATACGCATCTAGCCTGTCGTAGATGTCGTGTCCCGGGGGTAATGCAGCCGAGGAACCTCGGGGCGGAGTGGGTGGTAAAGCGTCCTTGGCTGAGGACATGGGGTTAGGTGGCGCTGGGGATACGTGGTTGGTAAAGTAGTTGTATAGCGCCGTGTGGATTCCCATGTGATAGGTCACGTCTACGGCCGGGGCCTTGGACTGATCGTTGGTCGGAGAACGGATGATGTGGTCCAGTGCAGGTTGGATGTAAGCCCACAAGGCCGGTAACGATGCAGATGGGTTGGCGCTCCCAGTCTCTGGGTTCGGCAAGAGATTGGGCATTGTGGTACGCTCTTGGAATGACAGGAGACGTCAATATAGACTTTACTGTACTTTTTCGAACAACCCGGCTAGCGGGAAGAGTTGATTTGCGAGCGTCGAGAATACGTGGCATCGACTAGGACGAGATCATCCAAGGTACTGTAACTACGGTTAGGTAAGCTGGCATCGGACAAAGAACTCCACCTTTGGAAGTGATATCAAACACATATAGATAGATACATGCAACGAGATTAAATCAGACAACGCCTAAGATAACGGTAATTCTCAAACTATTGATCTCTTCAGTCTGTGACAGCGAGGACGGGACTTCGGCCAGTAGCGAGCTACTCCTCCAACCCCAGCTCCGACTAACAGAAAAATCATCTGGATTACTCGTAAATCGCGTTATGGAAGAACCAGTCGCACTGGCATAAGAGACCGCGAAGTAGGCTGAAACCTTGGCTCTGGGATCGCGGTACGGCTGTGGCGGTATGATTGGCGGACCTGTGGCAGGAAGGACACTTCCATATGATGAGGAATTCGAAGGTGAGCCCTCGACTGGGGTGTTTGAACGTGGAGTGTCTACCATGGGAAGACCAGAGAAGGAATATTGAGTCGAATATGTGGGTAATTGGGTTATGGAGGAGGGTGACGGGATGTTACGTGTGTAGGGTCTGTCTGCGGGTTTCTCAGCAGGGAGCGACCCAGATGGTATCGACAACGGAGGTATAGGGTCGACAGTACTCTGTCTGTGAAGATATATCCCGAGCTGGGGTCCTTGCGTCTTCTTCCGGGACATCTGGACGAATACGTTGAACAAACTACCCGCGTACCAAATTGTTTGTGAATAAAGGTGCGACTTTTCGCGCAGTGAGCCGACGTTCCAGAGCTCCACACCAAATCGGTAAGGGGGATAAGGAACCCAGCGAGTGGTGTCCGAGTAGCTGCCCGAAACGCACTCGACCGCAGTACACCGCTCATTCTTTAAGCCGAAGAAACCAGAAACAGACACCGAAGGGCGACTGGGGATGTGACGGTTCGAAACTGATGAAGGTCCAGGAAGTTCGTCCGTGGGCGCATTCTCGCCAACTCCCGCGCTCTCCCCTATGCGCACCGAGGACGGGTCGGGAATGGGCCAATATACGTGGCTTTCTCCATCCTTCTCTTGGTGAGATATCGCCTCTTTAATATCCATCTGGCAAACAGAGATCCCAAGTTCCTTGGGCAGACCGGCGCCCGTCGGCGAAGCGGGAGGAGACGAAAGTGGTGCTCCGACAACTTTGTATCGAAGCATCGATTGTGTCCAAGACGCTGCATGTATGACACGCTCGGGCACATAGAGGCGGCCAGTTGTTGGGGAGCGGTCGTTAGATACGTAAACAAGGTCATCGAAGGTCTAAGATGCAGAGGTCGGTGCTAGAGACAACAAACGAGCAAGTAGACGTACCATGTTTGCGTAGTAGATTCCTTCCGTGAACATTTTTGCCCATTCGACCTCTTCCTCCTCTAAAATACCCTCGTTTCTGCGCAACTCCACGACGGCCTTGGCCAAGTCGTATCGCTCTCTCTCGCTCTTGGCAAAGAGCAGATCGGATGATACTAAGGCACGGACCCACATAGCAGTCAAACCCCCACGACGCCATATGAGCGGAGGTTGGGGTCGTGGGGAGTCATTTACGTCGGAAATAGGCGTCCGCCACTCAGAAACCGTTGAACGCCTGTAAATTGCGCGCGGCGGTGTCGAGATGGGTGCATATGGTGCGGGTTTCTTAGTGAGGCCACCGGCCTCCTGCTCCAATACCAGCATGTCGGCACCCCATCTTGCCAACCAACAAACACAAGCTTCCCCGATCTTGTCTGAGACAGATCCATACGAGAACGACAAATTCGATCCAGCTTCACCAGGGACAAGGGTAGGAACCTCGGAAGAGAGCTCGGCCGGATCCTCTTTCTCGATAGATCGGTCCATGCCAAGGCTTGCGCCGTCTCGGGAACCGTGGACCTGGTCCTCCACAGAAAGCGCTTCAAGGTTCTGGGAGAAACATTCTGCGTCTTTACCGCCGATCAACGATTGGTCACAATCTGTTGATCCAGCCTTGACCAAATGGGCGACATGTTCAAGGCCAACTAAAGGATCTAAATCTCCTTCTTGAAGGGGTCCAATACCTTCTCCATACGCAAACCGGAGATAGTCCATGACCGTAAATGGCCCAATAGTACTAGTGACGTAGCTCAAGGCTTCAGCTGTCAGTGATGGCATGGAGAAGTAAATGGAGACGGCCAGAAGTGACATTAGGAAGCGGGGAGTTGCCGGTTGGTGGCCGGGAGGGACATGTGTAGGAGAGGGAGGATTTGGAAAGGATGGTGTTAAAGGATGAGATGGTGTTGGAACGATTGCTGGATCGATAAACAGTGGGGGACCACCACCATACAATCGGGCTATACATAGTCTGCACAACCCGAATAAATATAAGCACGGGAAGTCTGACGCGAACGTACTCAAAGGCTGGGATGCATAACGGAACGGCTAAGGTGAGTCCGCGATGCGCAGTAGAGAGCGATCACGTACCAGCTCTGGTGATGTCGGTATTGTCAAATACAACTTCTATTGGACTTGAGGATGTGCAAGACCCCCGGGAGAAACCATTACTCTCGGACTCGACAAACCCTCCCGTGAAGAGATCGCGGAAGAATTCCTCGAAAGGACGTAAGTAAAGCGAACATTAAAGCGAACGAAAACAGTGTACGCACTGCCTGGATGAGGACAACGCGATGGAAGTTGTAGATGGCATCCCACGATGCGCGAATTCTGAGGGCAACATCAGAGGTTCGGCCTTGGAGGAAGGAGTTGTAGATGTGAGCCTGGAACTCTGAGGGACGTGGAACGGGGGAGCTAACTGGGGAGTTCATGGGAATGAAAAGTCTGACTGACCTCTCCGCTGTAATACCCTCACGGGCGTCGACGACGAAACACGATACGACAGTCGTCTCACTCAGCTCCGATCCTCATGTCAGCACTTCCTCCTTCTCGCTTTTCCGTTCTCTCGTCCTCTTCTGCAGACCACCTTTCTCCCACAAACAGTTCAACTCGGTTCTCGTTGGTTTCAGTTCCCTCCATCGCCACCGCCGCAGCAGGGTCCCCAAAACCTTCGTCTCGTCCAAACATTTATGACAGACCCCTCAACAAGACACGCACGGCCGAAGTATCGGCATCTGCTTTTGCTTTTCTTTTTTCAGAGGTAGTTCAATACATGCAAAAGCGAGTAAGCGGTATCAATGACCTCGAACGTCGGTGCGCTGAAACAAAGACTTTGATTCTTCGGCCTAACCATCTCCCAAAGCTTGAACACTCTAGGATATCGAATTGGCACTCGTGTTTTGGAACTAATGGCATGGCGTGCCGAGTCTGGGTCCAAGGCACCCAAGCGCGACATCCGCTTTCTCCCAGTTCTCATGTCAATTCACACCAATGTCTGGAAAGCAGTTTTTGGAAAGCCTGCCGATGCAATTGAGAAAAGTGTCCAGAATGAAGATGAATGTATGGGCGCGTCGGACGCCTTGATACCTTGCTAATGTAATCATCGGACGCAGACATGATTATCGACAACGATCCCGTTGTCACTCGCAATATCTCTGTTCCCCGCGACATGAGTCAGCTGAGCTGTTCTTCCTTTACGGCAGGAATAGTAGAGGCTGTGCTCGATGGCCTTGGTTTTGTCAGTTCTTGTGTGTGTTTTCACATTCCCCTGACTGATCTATGTGTCTAGCCCGCTCGCGTAACTGCGCACAACACTCCCGTTGATGATTTCCCTCTCCGGAATACGATATTAATAAAGCTGGAGAAAAGTGTGCTTGAACGAGAAGAGCTATTCAAATAAGTGTTACCTCCCACACCGAAGTGTGGCGAGTAAAACAAGTAGTGAAACGGGCTAAACCTTGTGCTTGGTTCTAGAACCATTGATATATTTGTACTGTGTCCATCACATTCGTCTTATTTGTCAGGTTTTGCTTTCTTCTGCCTTTTTCTCTATGGCTGTTATACGAAGACTAGTCATTTCCCCACCCCTTATGAATAGCTCATCGCCTGGGGCGTCGGAACAGAACCAGCTGCAAGAACTATTCGATTCTCCCTATACAGGTGGCGTTACCACGAGAACGGCGACGCTCACTGGCTTCAAAGCGACATCAGAACACACCGTGTGCCTTTAGTGTTTGTGTTTCCCCTGCGTAGACTGATCCACCTGGAGGTTGCCTTCACAAATGAGACCATCTCCTCGGTAAACTCGTATGGCTACTCGCCACATCCGCTCTCTACCTACATAGATTACGTGGATGCTATCTTATCCAACGCCGATGAGACCTCGACCAAGCCGTTTATCATAAGCATCACATCCTCGTCTCCAATCTCACTCGCATCTATGCTCGATTCCATCCAAAGACTTCGGACAAAGCTACGCGATGACGAAGGCACAACATCGCGGGTCGGAATCGAGCTGAACACGAGTTGTCCAAATATTAGTGGCTCTCCACCACCAGCGTATCACATGGCCAGTCTCACGCCGATCCTGGACGTACTCGCACGATACGCCCGGGAGGATCCGACCCTGGTGATCGGTCTCAAGCTTCCTCCATACGTGTACTCAACACAGTTTGATGACCTGCTCCGAGTCATCGCCACATACTCGCGACCCGATCCGAGCGATCATTCGCGTCCCATGAACCTATTTGCCTTCCTAACCTCGATCAACACACTCGGCCAGACGCTCTTCTTTGCAGAGCAAGCCGTGCCACTCCCTGAAGAACCCGAAGCTGCCGCCACGGCGCTCTACGAAGAGGTATCAACTTCCACCGGATTTGCCCTCCCGACGGTGCTAGGAGGGATGGCGGGGGAGGCGTTGCACCCGCTGGCGCTGGGAAACGTCTACACATTGCGTCGCCTACTTGATACACACGAGGAGATTTCCCTACACGAAGTCTCGATCATCGGTGTCGGCGGTGTCACCACAAGAGAGGCACATGTCCGCATGCGGAGAGCGGGAGCGTCCGTGGTTGCCTGTGCGACCATTCTCGTACGTAACGGAGTGAGTGTCTTTGAGAAGCTGTCTATTACGGATGATAATAGAGGATCAGGGCCCGGGCGCGCGGTGGAACCGACTTGGGAGACATGTCAAGTTGTGGTGCCTGATGATTCTGCGCGAACACAAACCTAAAGGATATCTTGCCACGCGTTGGGAGACTGCCTTTCCTCCCTTCAACCTTGTAACCTGCCTAGGCACCAGCGGGGGTGTTTTTTTAGTACAAGTACATAATAATTACATGCTGGGGATAATGCGCTACAGTACGGCTATTATACAGTGCAATCCCTCGGAACAATTAGAAAAAAAAAACGAAACAGGATAAACGGAACCAAGGGAAAGGACAAAGGAAGTAGTATACACCGCCTTCCATGGTAGGACGAAATGATGCGATTACTTATCTGAAGTGGGGCTTGCAAGAGCTCGGAAATAAAATGCAAGTAGACACGTAAAGCATGGAAGCACAGTCACGGCACAAGAAAGAGAAATTCTACTCCACAACTAGCCACAGATGCAAGATAGCATATGCGGAATGATACAATCGGAGACAGCCTCCAGAGGGAGTAACGGGGAAGGGAGGGCATGTGACACCGCGTGAATTGGGTATAGCCTACAGGAACAGACTCTCTGGGTTCGTCGATTGGTGGCATTGTGGAAAGATGATGTCAAGACGGGTAATACCTTGAGAAAATATTGGATATTGGGATTGCGGAGAACGGTCCGATTCCAGGACGTGGAAGAATGACCTACGAAACATCAGGTACTTGGGGCGTATTGCCGAACGTAGTCGGCGGGGTAAGAAATGGGCTGTTGGAGAGTTTTGTGAGAGAATTTTTTTGTCTGGAAAAGGGGTACACTTTGATAAGCGGAACCCCCAGCAGAATCTGATGTGCTCTGGACGGAATCGGAACTTTGTTTGAAAGACTGAAAGACCGGGAACGAGACTGTTCCTTGGGTATCACCAACCAAAGGCTCTAATTGATGACAGCCATCGATTTGCATCTCCTGGCCAATTTGAAAAAGTTGAGTCGAAGGGCTGTATGACGGGAGAAAGAAGCTAGTGTAGTCTTCAGGCAGATAATCAAAGTGAAAGAGATGCGAGTCTTGTGTGGGTTCTGCGGGGATAATTTGGGGTCCGTCGACAACAGGTGATTGTTGGGGCTGCGCCACTTCCCCCGCCCACGGGACAGCACATGAGTTTCCAGCAAAGGTGTCCCATAAAGTTTCAAGATCGAGAAGCGAGGTAGCTGGCTGCGAAGCCCAGCTATGCGACTGGTCTACATCAAACGGCGGGGGAGGATGGATGGATGGGGCCAGAGCGGAGGGGGTTGATGGTAGGCCTTCAGAAAGGGAAGAAGGAGAGGATGTGCTGACAGTAGAATGCTGTTTTTCGTCGGGGTAACGTCTATCATATTCTGCTAGCGCCTCGCGTAAAGCGTTGCCAGTCACGCCTTGTGAGACAAGCCTAGCAGCCTCCTCATTTCGTAGCAATACCTCGGGTTCATTACGTTTGGTTTTGCGTTTCCGCCTGTCTCCTCGAGGCTTCGGTGTGAAGCGATAGCCTGGGTACTTCATGGAATGCTCTACCTTTGCTTGGTGAGCTGCATCCTTAAATCGTTGTTTGGCCTCTGGAGGTAGCTTTCTCCACTCGCTCGAAGCCATGCGGTTGAGCTGCCGGTGATCCTGTTCAATTCCAGCAAGAAGAGATTTCCTCTTTGCCAGCCAGTCGGTCTTGAACAGGAAGAAACAATTAAGCGGGCGCGGGACATGATTCGGACCACGTCTTCGGGTACCAGTCCTCAGGGGAACGGGTGTATCACCCTCGCCGGGGCGAGATGATGTCGGTGAGCACGAAGTGACATCGGAAGGCGGCAGATCTGAAGTAGTGGCGGCTCTGGGGACACAGCAGAGTGATCTACCCTCAGGTGGCTGAGAGGTGTCCTGGGTCACTAGCGGAAGCTCAAAAGCAAATCTGCGTCAGACATCAGCTCGCGTGGGTATGAAATATGGTCTTTTGATGACGCACTGGTCGGAAACGAAGGCATCACTGTAAGATTGCCAGTAGAGGCCATTGGGGGACGGGGCACGAGCCGAGTGACGAGTAGACATAGGAAGTCAGGTGGCTAAGGCTAGCGGGTAAGCTGAGGAAGACATGTTCGTTCCCCGCCATTTGTAGTCAGAGAGTGCGGCATTCAAGCGCCTTTCCAGCGGGCGACTATCAATCATGATCTCAGCAGCCAGCAGAGGTGGGGAAGTGGGCGTAGATCATATCTCGGCACTTTGAGTCCCGCGACCACATTAGCTTAACATGGTCCGTCAAGTTGGCGAGCCTTACGACCAAGTAGAGAAGGTAGTTCGCATCACGTGTCTGCCTTTAATCATAATTCTGGCCGCGGTTACATTTCACAATCAACTACAATGTCTACAACTATCCGCAAGCAGGCACCCCGTCCTGCCAGACCTGCCGGACGTTACTGGAAAGGAAAAGCACCCAAAGGTGCTGCCGACCTCTCCTCTGATGAATCAGATGACGAGAGAGAAGTACCGCAAGAAGAAGGTGATGTCGCTTTCGCTGGCGAACAAGAATTTCTACACGCCGAATATGATGGCGACGAGGAAGAACAGGGGCGTAAGGGGCAAAGGACAGGGAAAATGAGTGTCGCTTTGAAGAATGTCAATATATCCAAGGAGGGAACGGTATTAATCGCCGGTAGGCAGGAGGTGGGTAGAACTGAGATCGAAGGTGCGCTCTCTTGCCCCCTCCCCCCGGATCATTACCAACGATTACGAGAATCACTAGAACAATCCGAAGAAACGGAAGAGGAAAGTGATGCCAAGGCTGCGAGTCAAGGGGAAACCGATGAAGTGAGTCAGCCGTATGTTATATTTCGCTCACTAAAAGGTTACCCTACGATAGTCTAGTGAATCTGGATCAGAATCAGAATCAGAAGAGGAGAAACCTAAGATTCAATTCCGGCCAGTTTTCGTTCCAAAGTAAGTTTTCTGCTCACGACGATCCTATCCGCTTCTCCCCGTATACCATATTTGCTCCATTAAGATTCATTTCACAGACGAAGCCGCATTACGGTAGCTGAGAAGCAGGCTTCGGCCGAGGACTCTGAGGAGACACTTCGACGGAAGGAAATCGAAGCAGAGGAGAGAAAGAAACAGAGTCACGATCTCGTCGCCGAAAGCATCCGGCGAGAACTCTTGGAAAGTACGTGGCACACTTATACCCTAGTGGATGTAGCTTTTTACTTTTTTTAGAGGAAAAAGAAGAGGAAGTCATCGATGTCGATGACACAGACGGTATCGAGCCGGCGGGCGAATTCGATGCGTGGCGACTTCGAGAACTTGCACGAATAAAACGGGACAAAGAAGCTGAGATCGCTCGTGAACAGGAGCGTGAAGAGGTCGAACGTCGGCGCGCATTGCCAGAGGAACAACGACTGAAGGAGGATCTCGAACATGCGAATAAGTCACGCGATGAGAAGCCCAAAGGTAAACAACTGTTTCTGCAAAAATACTGGCACAAGGGTGCTTTCCATCAGGTTTGTTTGTCCTCGATTATCTGCGCGTATCACTCCATTACATTTGCATTTGTTGTAGGACCAAGAGATTCTCACGCGACACAACTTTACTGAGGCAACGGGATCGACCATGGATGTATCATCGCTTCCGCAAGTAATGCAGGTTAAAAACTTTGGTAAACGCGGAAGGACAAAATACACACACTTGGTGGACCAAGACACAACATTGGGGAGTGGTGGATTTGGCGGTGCTGGCCCTGTGAAAGCGGGAGGTACGGGTACAGATAGCGGGGGTTGCTTCCTTTGTGGAGGCCCACATATGAAGAAAGGTACATCACATGTTCCACCTCTGAGGGTAATATTTATAACATGTCTAGACTGTCCCAAAAATGTTCACACACTTTCTGGGAGACCGGGAACAGGGTCAAACGCAACGCCAACTGGTATTCGCGACGAACGTCGATTTTCCTGGAGAGATGACGGCCGCCACCCGCGGCATGACCGCGAAAGTTATGAAGGCCAAGACGGGGGAGATTCAAAAGGTGATCGGGACCGCCGCGAGCGATATGGTCCAAGGAGTACAGGGCGAGATGAACGCGGGTATGACTATGATGATCGAGGGCGGTTCGCAAAGGATGATAGACACAAAGAAAAATCACGAAGGGAGTGGCGACGGTCGCGATCACGGTCAGTGGACGCAAGGAATGGTGGAGACGAAAAGCGACGTCGAGTGGGATGACATCCCATTGGCATATCCCTTCATCCGCGATCTCCTCTGGCTTCCAACCAAGGCTCCTCTCGGCGCGCTGGAGTTTAGTGATGATCCACTCGCACCGGCGCTGGGCCTTCAGGCGAATGCTAGATACTTATTACAGCAAACAGAAGTGCGTAGATCCTCCGATATACCCGTGGTCTACGACTTTTGGTGCTATGCCCAAGTAGTCTTAGCCCGAACCTGAGCTAAGGACATGATGTGACAGCTGCTTTTGGGTACTGTATGCGTTTCCTGTATTGTGAGGCTGTGAACGGTATTGAGCGATTCCGTGACGTAAGATGACCGAGGACAGGGTAATGGGACCCTTTGAACTCGATTGGTTAGAACCGTTCTCACCAAGCAACCAACAACGGAAATATCATGCCCTAGCCATAAGTGCGCAGATCAGAGATTACTATTAGCTCATGTAACTCCTTTTTTTCCAGACGTACTGTATGACATACAAGACTAGTAACATCCGGGAGCCACCGTAATCGGGGATGGTCCATCAGAGTGTATGGTTCGTTACAAGCTCGCTCGTGAGCTTGTCCCCAGGGCGCTGGACTCCGGCTTGTTGGGTCGCTGCGCCCACATCCCTTACTCATCTTTTCCTTCATCCTCCCTCTATGATCATCTAACACTGATTTACCACGTGGTGGACTACCAATCACGTGCTCTACCTCAGGAACCGAGACTTGATGGTTCTCCCCAGGCCCGCACTTTCCCGCCATTCTGGCAAGATTGACGACCGTATTTGGAGACGGCCAGAATCGCCATGAAACCAAGGAAACAGCGTGATAGCAAGCGTTTCTATTAATTATAACGGAATGCATCCAGTTATTCCCGCTCGGGCCTTCGATGAAGGTCGCCTCAGTATCCCCTTTGAAATTTTCACAACCATTTAAAGCCAAGCTTGGAGATAAAGGGACAATTACCCCTCGTCTTACGCAATGAGTGACCCCGCGGATTCAAATCCACATCCCCGATGCGTTAAAGTTGCTGTCGTTGGTAGCGGCCTTGCCGGACTGACGGCTGCGTATTTGCTGTCCACCGTGCACCAACGAGCGGACGTTCGACACAACGGCGGGCCCGTAGCATATGAGGTACATGTTTTCGAAAAGGTGTGTGCGCTTACCCCCTCCCCACATTCTCTCGGCAACCCCATCTTCATTTTTCGGGCTGCGATTTTTGCGTATCTTTTGGTCGTCTTGACGCTTTTGACGCTTTTCATTTCCCTTTCCCCTACTAACGGTCATGCGCTCGATAAGGCCGACACACTCGGAATGGGCTCTCACATGGTTTCATTTATGCTGCCCAACGGAACGGGGGAACAGCGTGTTGATGTACCATTGCGCTCTTTCCAAGGAGGCAAGTACTCCTCGAGATCCTCCGAGCCGTGTGAGCTGATGATAGCGCAAAGGCTACTACCCTCAGCTCATCGCACTCTACGGTCACCTCGGCGTGCCATTCCAGAGGTCGAACTTCTCATATTCGTTTTCTCACCTCAACGCCATTCCTTCCTACGGTATAGGACTCCCCGAGAAAGATACGAGAGAACATTCTGCTATTTACCCGACACTAATTTACAACGGCGCTTCGGGCCGAGGGGGGATAAGTGTTCCGACTGCACTGAGACAAAAATATGCCACTCTTCCATATGGTACCCTCCGACGTGCACGAGCACGTCTCGTCGTCTTCTTCTCCTTCGTCTTATCTATGGCCAGTCTCGCGTTTATTTTCTTCCGGTTGCAACTTCTTGCTTCCCCGTGGCTGCGCGGGAAGGGCACCAAAGAGCTGTCATGGGGGCAATGGGCGGTGCTCATGACCCCGCGCGGACGAATATCGAGGATGGTTGGATTAGACAAGCGCTGGCGCACATTCATGCAAGATATTTGCATACCGCTCTTCTCCGCGGTCTGCACAGCGCCGCGGAGTGACGTCGAAGACCACCCAGCGGAAGAAATTCTCGGTGCGTTCTTCCTTTTATTTTGCAAAAGCTTTCGACATTTTGGCCTAATGTGACGCACACTGATACTCAGATTTCATATGGCGCACGTTCATGACACATCATTACGTCGCCACGCATGGTGTTTGTGATGTTGTTGCGCGGTTATCGAGCCCTATTCCGGCCTCGAGGATCCACCTTGGCTTACCCACAACAATGCTCCTCCCAGACCGCAATAGTCCTGGACGCGTCACGATAGTCTGCGGTGCAGGAGAAGACTTGATGCTGTATCCTGGTTTTGACCATGTCATCTTGGCCACACAGGCGAATCACGCTGTTCCCCTCGTGGATGGATATGCACACGCGTTAGAGAGACAGCAGGCCGTTCAAGCCGCCGTGCCCGCCGCCCAGTTGAGCGCGTGCCTCTCTCAATTCGAGTACCGCCCGACTGTCGTGGTGAATCACACCGATGATAGTCTGCTTCCTGCAGACACTCGCGACCGGCGTGACCTTAATATAGTGATGATGTCGTCACTTGCAGCCGTCGAGGGGAAGTTTGTGGACGAACCACCAACCGGGCTGGTGCTTCCGCCAACATATGCCATGACTACACATATACTACCCTGTCCTGCTGACAGGGCACCAGACACGGCGATTCTACAAACGACGAACCCAATCTTTGCCCCTCGTCCAAAGAGTGTGCTCTCGGTATCTCGCCTGGAGCGAGTGTTGCTGACACAGGCGAGCAAAGCTGCAGTGCGTTCGTTATGCGCAGACGAGGAAGACGCGATGGGTGTGGGGGCCGTACAAGGAACTGCTCGGCGGGAGCTCGGAAAGACGGCCGCTGGGCTCTGGGTGGTAGGCTCCTACGCTCACCGAGGAATTCCGCTGTTGGAAGCGTGTGTTGTGAGCGCCATGGAGGTTGTTGAGCGTGGAATTTTGCCATGCGAAGGTGGCAGTGTACATGGCTCACCATGGTAGCGATTGATACCATGATACCCTCTCACTAAAGTGTGTTTCATCCTGGAACCAGATTTAGAGGTGACCTATCATTTGAATGATTCTTATAACTAATGGGGTATGGGTGCCATGGTCTCAACCTTTGATGGAGTTGGGACGGATTTTCCATTGTATGTTTCTTTTGAATCGGAGTCTTTGGTTGCGCGGATACGTTAGAATGCTAGGTTGTTTTTACCATTTTCGAGACCAAGCGTGCATGAGACCGAACGTACAGGTCGATCGCACTACAGACACCCTAGGACTGAACCTCCAGTTAAACGCCCACCAGCCTGAGATGCTCACTGACTCCCACAGTCACGGTCCACAACGCTCGCAGTCACGGTCGCACCCCCTCACCAACTGCGAATGCCACTAAGCTTCTAATGTACCTTGAGATAACAGGTCTCTATGTCCTCATGTTGTTGCCATGTAATGACTGTACTTGAAAACACTCCCTCATGCCAGTGTACTCGGGAAATGACCACAACCGTCCTAGTTCAGAGTTCCATCTTCTCTGCCTGTCTCCTTTCGCTTTGTCCCCAAGTCCCCACTGCGCACCGTCACGAAATGAGGCACCTTACTGTGGAAAGCGAGTAATGCTATGTGATTGAGTTCCGAGGGATGCGATCAACCTCAGCCTCAGTCTGCGCTGGAGGAAAGACTGAAGGCCCGAAGCGACCGACTACGGTATATAAATAATATAATGAGTGTCTACGGTTCGGGAATCAAAAATAAACCATGCAACGCGTACGACTAAAGCGTGCTGAAACACGCTAGGATTTGTGGCTGGCATCATATACCAGCATCAAATACCAG